>MVAP01000048.1:0-137651 GCA_014825765.1 Cystofilobasidium macerans | reverse complement strand
CGCGTTGTTCTTCTGGTACGGAATCCTGACGTGGGCACGCTCCCTCGGCGCTTGGCAAGAGTACGCGTGCCTCGCAGTCTCATCACTTCGGCTCGGGTTGACTTTCTCTCCCCCCCCCCCCCCCCCCCCCCAACCTTCGTCACAGGTACGGCTGGGCTTGGAACGTGCGTCCTCATCGCCGCTCAGCCTCCGCCTATGAGAAACATCATTCTGCTAGCAAGTGGACAGTTCCGACCGCCGAGATGGTCGAGTCGGCCACGATCTTCGGCTACGGCTTGACAAATACGTGGCTCGAGCGTTCGTCTACCTGGCCCACGGCTAGCCAAGTGATCGCTCGCTGACAAGTTCCATCCTCATCTTCAGGCCTCGGCGCGGAATCCGGCGCGCCTCTGACAATCCACGAGGTTCAGCACATCGGGATTGCTTGCATGTTCTTCTTCGGCGGCCTACTCGGCATCCTGCTTGAGCTCACGTCGGCCAAGCGCATGCTCTCGACGGCCGCCTTGCGTCTTGACGGCCGGCCGCTACCCGACGTCCCCAGACCACCGAGCTGGGCCGGCAGTTTCAATCCGTTTCCGGCGCTCGTCATCGGCGTCACTGGACTCGCGATGAGCGCCCACCATCAGGCGTACGTCTTCGCAATCGAAGTACACGCGCTATGGGGCAACCTGCTCGCCCTGTCTGCCATCTTTCGCATCGCGTACGTGCCTTGTCCGGCGTGTTAGGTCACAACACTGGATGAGAACGAGCTGGACATTTTTTGACGCAGGACGTACGTCTTCTTGTGGCTCCGGCCGCCACGCTCGATCCTACCTTCGCGCCCGCCAACAGAGGCTCTCGCTGCTTTTAGCCTTTGCGGTCAGTCGCCGCCGCCCAGCACCGCGCGCGCGATCGGCGCTGCAGAAGCGAGACTGACCCCTTGACTGGCTACCGAACCGCAGCCGGCGGTGTCGTCTTCATCCTGAGCAACGAGCAGGTTGTCTTTGGCGCCATGCGCTCGGGCTGGGGTGAGTCGATGCTCCCCCCACTTCGTCTTCACATGCCGGCCGCTGACAACCCTGCATCTGGCAGACTCCATCATGGCCTTCCTCACCGGCACGGTCTCGCTCGTCTCGATCGTCTTTGGCTATGTTTTTGTCGTCCTCGTCGCCAAGGGGTGGGCGACCGATCGTCAGCTCGGCGGGTTGCATCAGCGCCTCCCTCAAGCCATTGCTGACTCGGGCCCAGTCGAAGGCCACCACGGCCTCAAATCACCGGATGAAGAGACCCTGCCAGACTGAGGTGTCCCGTGTCTGCAGATGATGGCCGACTAATTCGTTGTACCACTGACGAACATCTATCTTATGAGATTCCCCGTCCGCTGCTGGGCGTCGTCACGCCAATGCTGCATGTTCACCTCTCGCTCCCGTCAGAGCGGTTTGTCGGCCCAGAAACGCTCAATCATGTGCAACGCCTCGACTGGTTTCACTGTGAAGTGAGCAGCGGGAAGCGAGCGCGTCAGCAAACAAGGTCTCCCGTTCGCCGACGAATCGAGCGGTACGCACTGGTCGGGACGAGGTGGCCGGCGTTGTGGACGGTCGCGTACGTGAGAAGACCTTCGCCGCCGGTCCTGCAAGTCGGCGCATTGAGATTGTCAGCGGAGGCTTATCGGACGCGGCTCTCGAGGACAAGGAGACGCGCCTGACGACGCCAGCGGGCTGCTTTGCACCGTCAAGGAACCACGGCTGCTCGGTTGCATTGCGGAAGCCATCCCCGCCCGTCCACTCTAGCTCGCGAACCCAGCGCCTGACGCCGGCAGCATTGCAGGCGTAGTCGACGTCGCCAGCCTGTCGAGGATTGAGCATGGTCAGCGATGCCTCTGAGCGAGCCACCGAGCCGCTCCGGAATCACTCACGTAGATGAGCATCCGGACGCCATGCTCAAGAAGGCTTGCGACGTAAAGCTTGGTCTGGTGCTGGACGTCCAGTGTGCCAGCGCCAGTGATACCTCCGAAGGCGGCGGCGATGCCATGATCGGCGCCCCAGGGTCCAACCCACTCGGGGTCGATGCCAAGGATGCGCTGGACTTCGGGCTTGTTGAGATATGCGGCGAGGTCGGCGCTCTGGACTTCGGTCGAGCAGCTGACGAGTCGCAGAGGTCGGTGTCAGATGGTGCTCAGAGGCTAGATCGAGGGCGAAGGAGCGCACCCAGACTCGGAGCAGATCTCAGACACATCGTACCAGTTCCGGCGGGGACGAATTTGAGCAAAGGCAAAGATGGTGAAGGAGCTACAGAAATCGACCGCATTCCCACACGACAAGAGGTCGAAGCTGCATGGAAAGGATCTCCTTCAAGTGAGTAATGGATCAATACGAGTCGCACATGGCAGTCGAACGGACCGGTCAACGCATTCTGCCTGAAACATCGTGAGGCAGCGGGGCAGAAGCTCCTGAGCACGGGCGCACTCGCTGACCGACTGGATCGGGCCGACGCCGGAGAACTTGGTACACATCTGCTCGACGTAGCCCTGGTCTGCAAGGCGTCAGATCGCGCGGCCACGTCAGCTAAGGCAAAGGGGTGTGGATGATTAGGCCCGCTACTTACACATCGTCATGCTGTCGGTCCATCCGTTGCCAATGGCGACACTCTGGAGGTTGACGACCGACCTATTCTGAGCAGTGGCGTGAACGTTGCCGTCGATGACTGCAGCGGCAAAGACCGGAAGGTAGCGCCCGCCGTACGACTCGCCCGACTATCAACCGAGAGCCTGTCAGCTGCTGATCCTTAAGCATAGAAGATACGTTAAGGTATTCGGAACACACCATGTGGAAGGGCCGACCTTCGAACTGGCGGAAAGTGGTGAACCAAAGGCTGATGAAATTCTGCATGTCGATCGCAGCGCCTTCGGTCGTGCTACGAAGCGGCTGGCCGTTCTGAGAATACGAGAAGCCCACCTCGGCGGGGGAGTCGACAAAGAAGACGTTTGCGTGCTCGGTCTAAGTAGCAGGCGGAGTGGTCAGTGCGAGCAACGAGCCTTCGATGGGCAGGCTCGCAACAAACCCAGGACTCCTTGCGGTAGATGAGCTCTCCAGAGTCGTGGTCGACGCTAAGGCGTAGGTGTCAGCAGAGTGGCATGCGAGTTAGCACTGGCGTATGAGTCAACCTCTGTCGGACAACTAACCTACAGGGACCGTTCTCAATGAACAGACCCATTGCGCTGGAAGCCCCCGGTCCGCCGTTGATCTATGTAACAGGGAAGTAGCAAGCGACAGACATGAGCCGATCAGCAGCTACGGGCGGCTGAGCGCCTCCAGCAGGGGCCGCAACAGGCATCCCGCCCTTATTAGCGGCGAGCAAAGGTGGCACTGCCCGTTGCAGATCCTGAAAAGAGGTCAGGACTTACCCAAAGCGCAACAGGGTCTTCATCAGGCTTGCTTCGGCTTTCGAAGAAGTAGAAGAAGAGTGATTTGCCGTGGCCGTCGACATCGATGTAGCCCTAAGATTGAGCAAGTCGTCGAGTGAGTCAAGTACGCGTCAGTTACGTCATTCCACGTCGACGCTGACGGCACACGTACCGAGTATGATCTTGGAGAGTGAGGCGAGAGTAAAGCAAGTGAGGTCGGGCGGAACCGCATCGAGGTCGCGACAGGAGCTAATCAGCTCCCGTTCCGACCATCACGCCTGGCCGAGCAGACCGAGAGACGTACTTGGCCTTGGGCTCGCACCAGCCACCAACAATCTCCCGGATGCGAAGTCCGTACCCAGGCACGCTCGGGTGTCGGAACGTCGTGTGGACGTCAGCAATGACGGACGAGGCGAGCGTGTGATGCTGATCGGCCGACGAGAAGACGCGCTGGGATAAATTGGCCTGACTGGCGGCCTGAGCCGTTCCAAAAAGGGCGAGGCCTCCCGCGGCGAGAAGGGCGGAAAGATAACCCGGCATTCTGATGTGTGCTGTGGGTGATGAGGTGTAGAGACGACTAAGGCAGGCCAGGAAGAAGAGGTCGCTTCCTTCAGCCCACGCGGCGCTCGCCGGCCAAGTCCGAAGCCATCTTCCCCCGTCCATGAACGCCGCAGTCGTCCCATGCCCTTCGTTAGACACCAGCCTGACTAAGGCGACAGGTTTCGATAGGTTACAAGGGGAGACATACATCGAGCCTGCTCCGGGGGAGGAAAGGAGACGCTGGGCGTGCCTTTCGTTGCTGATGGCGAGCAGCTCGACCCTGCTGCGCACCACGTCAACACCGACAAGGAGTCAAGGCGGTTGGTGGCAGATCTGGCGCCAGCGGTATCGGCGTGTCGCGCGGGTGGGAGAAAGACAACAGTCATGCTGCGAGTTCTTGGACCCGAGAGCGGAGGATACCATCTACTTGGAGAGGCACAAGCGGAAGTACTCGAGCAGCTTGGCCCGCACCGTGGGGTCGAGCGTCCCTCCTAGCAGGTCGCTCTGTCGTACAGACCTCCTCGCGGTTTCGAAGAGACAGCGACGATCAGTCGCAACGGGTTGAGGTACGAGGTCACCGCTCAGGACGCCGAGCAGATGCTCCCGTCTGACTGTTAAGTCATGCGCTATCGTTCTAGCGGCTCCTTCCTCGTGCGAGCTGGCGGCGGCGGCGCCGGCGGCGCAGCGGTAGATCTCGAGCAAGAGAACCGCGAAGACGGTATCCTCAACGACGGCCGACTTGAAGGAGACGTCAGTGAAGGCGATGAGGTCGGCCGCCTTCATGCCGCCTAGGAGACTCTGTTGCGAGGGTGGTTTATCAGGGATAGAAGCCGCAACTCGTGCTTTGCTCGTGGTGCGCGGGCAAGGACGTCATCATAGAGGGAGGCCGCCTCGCGTGACTGCTCAGTCCGAGGGTCGAGCCGGAGTCAGCTTTCCTCCCCCTTGAAATTCAATTGACGGTCCACTTGGCTTCAGCGAGCGACAAACGAAAGCGCAAAACGGACCAGTCTCCAACGGGCGTTACCAGTCTCCTTGCGAACGGCTTCGATAGTCCTCGTAACAAATTGAACTTGCTGGAGTGAGGTGTGCTCGAGATTGAATGACATCGGTCCGAGTTCGAGCATCCGTCGCTCAATCGCCTGAAAAAGCTTGGTAGGAAACCGCTCGGCTGGCAAGCGCATACCGAGGTGTAGAGCTTCGATCATAAGCTCTGAACTGCGGAAAGCTGGGTCAAGAGCTAGGCGAACAGCAATCTCGACGTGAGAAGTCGAAAAATCGCCTGTGACGATTTGAAGCATCTGGAGGACGGACTTGACTGCAGGAAGGTCACGGCCAGGTAGGTGCTCGAAGCGTCCGCCGGGCATTGACAGGAGTTCAATCGCGAAGGGCGCCGTTTGACGCTTTTCTGCCAAAGGACCGTCAGGGTCAGCTCAAATTTGAAGATCGAAGAGCAAAGGTTCATCAGCATGCGCACGCAAAAGGAGATTCCATGTGAGTCGCCTTTGGTCACCCGTTGCGAGGTTGAGCCGACTCCACCAGCGGAAGCCCTCGGCGCCCTCAGGCCCGTCTGAGCGCTGTAAAGGGCTGCTTTTCCATAGTTTCGCCTTCACTTCTAGAAGGGTGATACGGCAAGTGATGAGTCGAAAGGGATCGTCTAAGCGTTCGGCCGCCCGTGCCTCCAAGCAACTCGCCTTTTTGTCGGCCGCGGACGCAGGTCGACCGGCCCGCATCTGACTGGGGACGCTGTCCTGCAAGCCTTCGACTCTTGGCTTGAGGTCGGGTCGCAAGGTTTTGGGTCGGCCTGCTTGGCAAGCTGATCAACGCAAGATCGAGAGGGAATACCAGAAGGGCCGCTGGATCTGCCGCCGGTAGCTCGGCCCTCTCTCAAATGACCCACCTATCAGCTCGGCCCACGAGGCAGGCATACCAGTACTCTGCTGGCCGTTCGCAGGTAGTCTGGGAGATTGGATAGAGGATGAGAGAGTGGAGCAGGAGGCTGGGGATGCGACGTCCGGCAGTGTCCAGAAGAGTGATCTCACTCTCGGGCCGCTCGACGGTGGAGGGCTGGTCGAAAGGGCGGATAGCTGGGACTCGGGTGGCCGATCGCCAGGCGGCGCTCGACGAGCACCCGTACTGTTACGCACTGCCGAGTCAGGCGCCGTCGAGCTGGCTGGACGGCCGAGAGCTATTGGGAGGACGAAACGTAAGTCAGCCCTCGCGTCCTCGTCGGGTCGGGCTGCTGCGCCTCGAGGCCCGCTTGCAGGGCCGATCCGAGTGGCAAATGCACCAGTCTTGGCCGCCAGCATCGATCTCGCCGGCGGGTGGCGAACGAGCGACAGTAGCAGGCGCAATGTCATACAGGCTAGGGCGCAGATCGGGCGATTCACCGAAGGGCAGCGGGGATAGAGCAGACGAGAAGCTGGAGGCCCTAGTCGGGCGGCGGACGACGAGGCCAAGCGTAGATGATTTCTTACTTGAATCCCCGGCCCCGGCGTCGTCACGGGCGCTGGCGTCGCTTCCCCTCCGCCGCCGCCGTCGTCACCGGCACCACCTCCCTCCCCCCCTCCGCAAGAGACTCGTCATGGCCGACCCCAGCCCAGGTGCGCCCGTCGCCGGCCGGGAGCCGATCGAATCTCCGGAGAGCCGACCTGACTGACTCCCAACCGTCTCATCTCTATCACCTCCTCTCCCGCCCCCTCCCTTGTCGACCCTTCTCGCTCACCCCTCGTCCTGACTGCTCGGTCATCCGCGCGGCGCGCCTGCTGAAAACCCGCCATGTGACGCCGTCGTTGTGCTCCCGTGCTCTATCGTCCATTCACCCATCCATCTTGTTAGCAACAGCAGCATCAGCAGCAGCTTCGCCAGCAGTAGCAGCAGCAGCGGCGACGCTGACCCCAGTAGCTGACGGCTCGCCTGCCGCCGCCTCGACCGGGGGGCCGGTGCCGTCACCCTCGCCCGCCGCCTCACCCAAGTCGGCGGACGCCGGCGCGCCGCCGCCATCGGCAGCACCAGCACTGGCGACCGAGCCATCGCCGGCACCGCCCTCAGCCTCGGCCGACTCGCCGACCTGCCCGCCTTCTCTTTCGACAGCACGAGCGCCGTCGGCCCAACCGCCTTCGGCAGCCTCGTCTCGGCCGGCGTCTAAGGAGCCCGGCGCGCTCCGGCCGATCTTTCCGTCTAAGGCCTTCTCGGCGCGAGCTAAGCTGACGGGCGAGGTCAACCCGTTTGAGCTCTCGTTCTCGCAACCGTCGGCCGTCAGCAGCCCAGAATTCGCGACGACGCTCGCCAGCCTCCAGGACGGTGGCAACGGCCGGACAACGCCCGGCGACGTCAAGCCGTCGCTCCCGCCGATCGGCCACATCACGACGCCGCTCGAGGAGCGCGAGGACTTCACCTGGCCGCTCAACACGCCAGCTATCTCATCGCTGCGTTCCGGACTCGACGACGAAGACGACGGCAACGAGCACAATGGCAAGGGCAGCCTGCCGACGCCGGCAAGCTCAGCCCTCGTCCAGCACGCGCTTGCGTTCGACACGTCCAACTTCGTCCGGACTGGCCTGACGCCCGGCACCGGTATGACGCCGCTCACTGGATGCGGCCCGGCTTCGTTCCCGCCGCCTTCGCCGAACACGGCCGCCTTCCTCGCGATGGTTCAAAACGCAACAGCTTCGGCTGCCAGCCAGATGGGTGGCGCGACCGGTCAGACGCCTAACGGTGACGGCGGCCTCCCCCTCATGACGCCTGGCACGTTCAACAATGTCATGTCACAGCTCTCGCAGTTGGAGGACGGGCTCGACGGCGGCGATGGAGCCGGCTCCGGCCAGCCGCCGCTCCGGCAGGGCGGCCCGCCTCCGCCAAGCCAGCGCGAGCAGCAGCAGCAGCAGCCCGATTACTTCTCGCACCGACCGGGTAGCCAGCAGACACATATCCAACAGCAGCTTGCAGCCAGCGGCCAGCACCCACCGCAACCTCCTCACCTCCAGCAGCAGCGGTCGTCCGGCGCAACGGTCTACGCCCAGCACTCTGGCCTGCCGATGGCGGCGCACCCAATCCCCCATCCGGGTCAGCCTCCGCCTCATCCGCAGGCCTACCCGCATCCGCATCCGTCGCAGATGCCCGGTCAGCAATCACTCCACCGAGGGGCGAGCGCTGGTTCGACCGGAGGTCCTCCACTGCCAAGCGGCTCGGGGGCCGACGCCCGTTTCGGCCAACAGCTCCAACAGCAGCAGCAGCAGCAGTCGGCTCAGGCTGCCAACGGGCTCTACCTCCTCTCGCAGGCACATCACGAGATTGCCAAGCGAGAGCAGACCGACGGCCCGTTGCCGGGGCCGGGACCAACTCACGGCCAGCCGCCCCACATGGCTTACGGTGGTGCGTTCTCGCGCTCGAGCCTACATATCTTTTACTATAATTGACGCATCTCTCCTTGTCATCTAGGATATCCGCCGCCGCAGATGGTGCCGTACCACCCCGGTCAACTGCAGCAGCAACAGTCGGTGCATGGCCAGGGTCCACCCGGGCCGGCTTCAACGTCCGGCCGCAAGGCCAAGCGCAAGTCGTCGTCCGAGACGGTTCCTTCGGCGGCAGGCCCTCCGGCCAAGAAGGGGGCTGGAGCTAAGCAGCCGCAGCAACGAAGCAAGAAGCAGATGAGCGAGGAGAGCGACCAGCTCGACGACGGCACCGGTGGCGGCGGCGGTTCGCTCGACGGCCTCTCGCAGACTGACGGCCGGCCCGAGACCGAGGAGGAGAAGCGCAAGAACTTCCTCGAGCGCAACCGGCAGGCGGCGCTCAAGTGCCGGCAGCGTAAGAAGGCTTGGCTGAATGAGCTTCAGGGTAAAGTCGAGGTCTTAACGGCCGAAAACGAAGGACTAGCGCAGACGGTTGCCAAACTTACGGGCGAGGTCCACCGGCTCCAGGCAGCGCTCGCTGGTGCCGGCGGCGGTGTTCCCCCGCCTCAGCAGGGGCGGATGCCACTTCAGCAGCACATGCAGCAACAGCAGCATCCCATTGGCAGCGGTCAAGGCGCGCCTTCTGGCATGGTCGGCGGCGTGCCGCACCCGCCGCCTCCGCCAAACGGAGGCCCTTACCCCAGTCAGCAGCAACAGCAGCCAGGCGGACCGCCGCCGCGGTCAGGCCCGCCAGTGTCGTCCCGGCCGACCTCGGCCCAGCAGCCGCCTCATCCGAGCAACGGAGGCCCCCTGCCGCCCTCGTCGCAGCAGCAGCAGCAGTCCCAGCGGCTTCCGCCCGGCCAGCCGGCGGGGGCTTCGTTAACACCTGGGGCGATGCAATCTATCGGCCCTAACATGGGCGGCCAGCCGGCGTACGGCTCGTCCGGACCTGCGCAGCCTCCGCCCGTCGCTGGGCCACCAAAGGTCCGCGTCTAAGTGACGTCGATCGCCCGTCCCCCGGTGCCCTGGTCCTTCTTCCTTGCTCCCGGGGCTTATCCCTGGCCTCCTCGTCCTTTGTGTCTCGGCTCGCGCCTACCTCTTCCCTTCCAACCCTCCCCCCCCCTCCCCCTTTCTTCTATTCGCCATCCTTTGACGTGTCTTCTCGAGCGCCCATCGCTCTTATCTCATTCAGGTCAATTTTGGGCCTCTTACCTACCACACACGCGCGCATCGTCGTCGACCCTCTCAACTTTGATGGCTACTTGCATGACAAACTAGAGTCGAGAGAAGGGAGGCCCGAGTGAGCGGCCGAAGGTAGCCGTGTGATGGGAGGGATCGACCGCAGATCGCGCTCCGGTGGGGACATTGCCAAACAACAGACATCAAAGGCGCGTGGGCGGAACTCGTCAGGAGAAAGGGGCAGATGAGACGGCCGGCCCAGGCAGGCTAGCTCTCCCTGCCGCGAATGCTCCTCCCGACGGGCCGTCCTTCTGAACTCTCTTTGGTCCGACACGTGCAGGCTCACTCGGCTTTGGTTTGCTGTCGAGAGCCAGCCTTCACCAGCGTTGGGCGACGCGCTGCTGTCGTCAGCGCTCTGCGTCGCTCAACGCTCGCCGCCCGTCTCGCTCGCCTTGCACGAGTCAACCCCGGGCCCCGAGCCGACCTTGCGTTGCCTTCTTTTGAAGGGCCTCCTGGTCTTCACTCTCCAAGCTTCTTAAGAGGGTGACGGTGATGGATTCGAGCGTGCAGGACGCGTTCGGCTGGAGCTCATCCCTTTGTAGCGGCGACGGGAGCAGCACCCAGCCTGCCAGTCACTCGGCCTGCCTGATGCTCGACTCGTCAGCGACCTCGCCTTCGCCGTCGACCAACTTGCCACTCAGCCTGTTCGATCCATCCGCCTCGTCAATGCCGTCGTCGAGCGCGGCTTACTCGGCTGTAACTCCGCCGACGTGCTACGCTCGCCTGCCGCCGGCCATCTCCGCCTTCCCTTCGCCAGGGCCACCACTGCATCCGAGCGAGGACCCGAAGCCAGCGATGCCCGAAGCTGCAGAGGTGTCCGTGAAGAAGAAGAAGAGGTCCACACGATGCTGTTCTTGCTACATTTCGGCCGCGTTGCTGACTGTTTGTGACCTTTGTCCCGCCAGCGGCACATCAAAGCGCAAGCCTGCGATGGCGGCCAACAAGCCGCAGACCTTCATTCAGAAGCTGTTCGTCCCTTCGATGGCTGTTTTCACGCCGCCGCTTCTTTCTGAATTTGTCTCTCGCTTTCTCTCCCAGCTACGAAGCGCTGTCAGTCTCGACCGCTAATCTTGCCCTGCTGTATATGTTATCTGACGCCTCCGCATTCCCTCCTGACTCGCTTCAGGAAAGATCCGTCGCTTCGTAAGGTTGGGCTATAGCTGACCGGGTTGAACCCGCTCCCAACATATCCGACCCTTCGTCTTGCTGACCAACACCGCTTCGCTGTTCCTGCGGTTCCAGCTAATGGCTTGGGACGAAGCCGGCAAGAAGATCCATATCTTTCGGCCTTCGGAGCTGGTGCGTTGCAATGCTCCGTTCGGCTCAAACGACATCGTCGCAGCTGCTCTGATACGTGACAACGGATCTTGCAGATGGCTGCCTTCGACCGAACGCAACGTGCGTAATATTCGTTCCCACCGAGGACAACTATCATTGATCCTAGGATGCCCGTGCGCAGTCTTCAAACAGAGCAAATGGGCCAGCTTCACGCGGTCAGTTCCAACATTCCTGGTGCAATGTCGGGTTTCAATCATCAGCTGACAAGGACATAACGCCCGCTTTGCAGCCAACTTAACGTGAGCGACTTGGTCGAGGTTGGCCAAATTGCACGCTGATGCCAAACGCACCAACCAGATTTACCGCTTTAGAAAAACCTCTTCATACGACCTCAGTCTTCAGATCGGCCGGAACGTTGCAACCGGCAAGCTTGTCTCTGTTTGGGGTGCGCCAGGCTTTCGTGCTGCCTCAAAGACTGTTGACTTGACCCTTCCACCCTCTCCTTCGCTCTCAGAGCACGAAACGCTCAATCGCGAATCGACAGATGAGGAGATTGCTACCGTTAAACGGCGAGTTGCCGAGGGCGAGATCGCGGCGACACTTACGCCCTCAACACCCGTACCTTACAGTGTCGACGACGAGGCCCCCAAGAAGCTGGGCCACCATGGCCTCTCGCTGTCACTAGAATTAAAATGGAAGAGTTGCCAGAAGGCTGCCGTCCCAATTCGCTCATCGGTCGTTCCGCCTTCGATCCATTTTTCATCCTTTGTGCCAACCGCGAAGCCGTCGTTCCTTCTTCAGTCCTCCGACTGCGAGGATGTCGGCAACTGTCCTGCTGCCTCAACGTCGAACAGAGGGCAAGTCGGTCTACACGCGGCCGGGTCCTATCCAGCGCCACCCATCGTCTCTTCCTTCGGTCGACGCGACGTCCGCTCCAAGCCCTACGGACCGCGGTATCGGCTGTTCACGCCAACTCGCATTGTCGGCTCCGGTCACGTGAAGCGCTTCGATCTGTTCTCAGCGGTCGCGGCACTCGAAGAATCGGCGGTCGAGTCGCTTGCGCTGCCGATGCTCAATCCCCCGCCAGTCAAGCACCCAGTCCCACAACAACTACTCGGCTTCCCACTCGTCTCCTTGGCCACCGAGGAGGTCTCTGCCTGGAGGGAGCCGCAGCAGCGTTCAGCTCGCGTGCTAACGACACCGCCGCCGACCCTGGCGCCGTCGTCGTACGTTAGCATTGACTCGAATTATCCGACACCCATTCGCTGTGCGTATCCACCTCTACAGTGATGATCCATTATCTGACAGTCATAACATCTCTTATCCGCAGCGCCGCCCATCTCATACTTTCGAGACGACCCCTCGGGCTGGTCGTGCGTCCCCCTTCGCACTTATCTTCCCTCATCCCACGCTCCCAAGCTTATTCCTGTCCCCTGTACAGAACCATCATTGGCGACAGCCCTCATCCAGCGTTCGTACACGTGACTGACGACACAATCCTGCGCGCCCCATCGGCCGCACAGTCAGTCTGCGCGAGCGAGCCTAGCGCTCCCCTGCCGCTTCCTTCAGGTCACGCCCACCCCCGCGACTATCTTCGGTCGAGCGTATCGTCTGGCCGCTTGTTACAGCTGCCACCACTGCCTCCAACTGCGCCGATTGGAAAGCTGCTGTGAGCAGTCAACAGATCAACCGTGGCCGGCCCTGGCAGGCGGCGAATGCCGTCGCCTGCGCTATCACGACAGGACGGGCGCCTTCTCGTGCCCCTTCTGGTACACAGCCCGAGGCGCCACGGTGTCTCTCCTTCTTTCAGGACACCCTCGCACTACGTACCAGTTGGCTCAATAGCCGCTTTCGCTCTCAATAGATCTTCTCTCAAGAACGACTGACCGTCGTCACGGATCGCCCGCTCGACTTACGTCTCGCTCTCGCTCTCCCCTATGTCCATCCTTTTCTCATCAATCACCGCCTCACCCAATTCATCCATCTTCTCTGCTGAGCTCCATCTGTCTCATCCGTCGGATCTAGCACGATCCCTACACGATTTCTCCCCTTCGCGACCATCTGCCAACACTTGTCATCCTGCTGCATCGCGAACGTCGACCCCCTTGCGTCGGATGATCGCCTTCCGTCGTTCCCTGAGAATTGAAAGACTCACGGCCGGATGATGAGGGTCAAGTCATGAGTAAGGGAGGGCAGAAGGGGTGGGGTCCTAGACGACCGAGAGAAGCAGAAGATGAGGGGAAAGCGAAGAGTCTAAGACAAACGGAGGGCTAAGCCTGCGCTTGCGTCGCCTGCTGCTGCTCGCGCCGCTCCTTGCGGAAGTCGCTCACGCCCTGATCAAAGCGCTCGAGAACATCGACGGTCTTGTGGTAGAGTGAGAGGTTCTCGATCTGAATTTCCTCACCGGTCCGGTTCGAGACCGTGCCAGAGAGCGACGACTTCTTCATCTCTGCCGTGGCGGTGACGTGCAGGAGCGAGCTGCAGCGCGGAGTGAGGAGTCAGCCGATGCCCTTTGGAAGCTTCATCTGAGACCGGCAAGGGCGCACCCAGGAGGGACGTTCTTGAACGTCAGGTCGAGGTAGTCGGCGCTTTTGTTGAAGCCAACGATTTCGTAGAAAGACGAAGTGCGCTCCTCATCCGACGTCCAGACGAGGTTGCCCTGGCCTAGGGTCAGTAAGCATGGGTCGATGACAGTGTCAGAGAGCGGCCATGGTATTCTTTCTCAAAAGCTTTGAATTGATGTGGATACGCACCGTCCGACTTGCGCATTGACGAGGGGTTCTGGGTCGCGATCGTGTACCTTAGAGGAGTGCGCAAAGAGCAGGATGATCAGCTGGCCAGGTTTTGAGTGGTGCTTCGAACGAATGTCACTGCAGAATGTGCGCACTTGAAGAGCGAGCCATCGCCGGAGGCATTGCTAAGAGGACCGGGAGATCGGAATGAAAGGGGAGGGCAAAGCACAAGTCGGAGGATGTTGGTGGCAGTCGACGAGTTAATTGGGGAAGCAATCAACCGAAGATGCGAGAAGACGCGATGAGCAAAATACGAAGGAAAGACAAGAACGATCAGCAAACAGCCCGCAAGCCGAGATGGATAGGCCCTTCGGTCAAGGGAACGGTGAAGAGGGAGGCGGAGAGGCCCGAGCGCGTGTGGCGACCAGCGTTTCGGCCGAGCTGATACTCTCCCTTCCCGTCCTCTCAGCCTTTGCCCTGCCCAAGCTCATACGAAGGGACGTACGAGAAGGGCTTGAGCTCGGTCCTGACGAGTCGGCCGATGATGCGCATTTCGGACATGGTCGAGTAGGCCTAAGGGGGGTTGGGTGGCGATCGAAAGGGGGGACGGAGGCACGCGCGAGTCAGCTCCGGTCCAAGCCACGGTTGGCTTTGGCAGGAAACATCAGGCAGACGCACGCGGGCGACTTTGGGAAGGGCGGCAGCGGTCGAGCGGAGGAAGGACATCTTGGAGAGTGATGAAGAATCAGAGGGAGCGCAGTGGCGATTAGGGGACGAGGTTGCTGGAGGGAGCGGTCGACAAGGGCCGCGCCCGAGACGCGACGCGCCGAGAGCTCATTTCGGGCGGGGTTTGAACACGCCAGGGCTAGCTATAGCTGGAGTGATCGGAATGAACCTCAGCGGCAGGTTCCCCTCTTCCTCTCCTACAACCAAGACTGCCTTGAAGGCAGCGAGTGCACGACCGGAAATCAATGTCTCGACGTGACCTGCAGCTCGGCCTTTCATCGGCCGACCTCGAGGATGGGCCGTCGTCGCGCTGACATCGTACGCGTACGTAGTCCTGACTGCGCGCGCGCTTCCCCGCCGTGCCTTCAGTCGCCCACTCGACCGGCCGCCGTGGCTTCCCATCACCTTGCCTTCGCCAGGCCAATTCCAGGTCAAGGACGGGAGTGAAAGGGTCGATTGTGAAGCGGCGCGAAGGAGGCTTGAGCGACGGGTGAGCTGATCCTGTCGCTCTCTGTCTGCATCTTCTCAAAACCCCCTTCATCCTCGCTGTCGGCCAGCGCACTCTCGACCGCCAATATCTCGTCAACATCGCCTCCTACCTTTCGAGCGCAGCACGTCCATCAAGATTCCTTGACGGCTGTCCTCCAGGCAGCCACACGCCCAGCTCGGCCTCACGTCCTTTGCTTCGTAGTCGGCCCATCGAGCAACCTCACGCACCCTGACCTTCCGCTTCCTCTAAACCCGATCCACTCTCGACTCAAAGTTTCCCCCTCGTCTCGGTATCTCTGATTAGTGTCAAGCATGTCTCCTGCTGCATCGCCATCTATGGCGATGTCAGAGAAGGGGCAATTCGCCTACCAGCTTCCCTCCTCGACCGCCTCCTCAACGACGCTCATCTCTGGAGCCGACGTTGGGGATAGAGACACATACGAGCCCAAAGAGGTACATCTCGAGCCTTCATCTCTGCGCGACCGGATGTCGTTGGAAGATAGTCCGTTTGTCGGTGAAGGTGGGCCGCCCGGACCAGGGGCCGCCGCTCGCGAGCAACTTGTTGTCGGCGCACTCTGGATCCTGTCGTTCTCGTCCGGCATTGGCCTTGTCCTTTACAACAAGGTGCGTGGCACGGAACGAGTCGGGAGATATGGTCACAAGAATCGCAGAAGCAAGGAAGCCCTCCGTTGACATTGAGTGCGACTCATCCCAACGACCACCTCGCAGTACATTCTATCCATCCTTGGCTTTGGCTACCCCTGCTTCTTGACGACATGCCACATGGGCTTTGCGGTTCGTGCCTGCTCGCCGTGGACTTGTCTTCAGACTCTGTGCAGCGGAGGTGGCTGAACTAAATGTGCTATTCTCTTTTCAGGTCATCGGTACGCGCGCTGCCAAGTGGCTATTTCCTTCTCACGTTGGCCACGGGCCTGACAACCGTCTCTCGGTCTGTCTCTTGTCCGGATATTAAGCTGGCATCACCCCGCTGACCTATCTCACGATGGTCAAAGTGGCGCATCTACGCGCGTTCGATCGTCCCGATCGGTTTTCTCTTTTCAGCTTCTCTTGTTCTTTCAAACGCTGCCGTTCTGCGGTTGAGCGTGGCCCTTGTTCAAATGACCAAAGCCTTCATCCCGACCTCAATTCTACTGCTAAGTGCCGCGCTTGGCCTGAGATGTACGTCTCTGGAAGACCTTTGCAAGACTTTGGTCAAAGACCCTGCTGTCCTCCTAATCTCACGCCTCCCCGCTTTTGTGCATCGACAGGTCTTGACCGGACCTCGCTCGGCGCCATTGGCGTCATATCGGCCGGCTGTGCGCTCGCTGCTCTCGGCGAGGTACAATTCAATCTGATTGGTTTTGCCTGCCAGATCCTCGCCGTCCTCGTCCGTGTCCTTCGCACGCCTGAGAATAAAGTTCACGAAATTGACGATCCCCTGCGCGGCCCATACGAACTGAATTGCCTTTAGAGCGAAAGCCTACGCGTCGTCCTCATCCAACTTCTGCTTCAGGGACACAAGATGGACCCTTTGACAAGCCTCGGCCACTACGCTCCAGCTCGTCCTGCATCTTGCACTCTGTTCCCGTGCGATACGAGCTGACACGGTTTAGAAACCCTCCGCAGATCTGCTTCATGCTCAACTCAAGTGAGTTCGGGCTGTCTCTTTTTCCTTACTGCCTCACATCTTCTCCCTCCCTGACTGGTGATTGTTGTCCCGCCCAGTCCTCGTGCCCCTCATTGAGGGACCCGGCCCGATCCTCGCCCTCTTCCCAAACCTTTCGCCCAGCCACGAGCCCATCCCATCCTCAGCCAATGCCCTCCCATCTCATCTGACGCCAGGCAGCATTCACCCAATACACCTGCTCGCCAATGCGTCGCTCGCCTTCGCTCTCAACTGCTTCTCGCTCGCGCTCATGCGCCGCGTCGGCTCGCTCGCAATGAGCATTGGCGGTACAATCAAGGACATTGCGCTGATTGGCGCAAGTGTAGCCGTCTTTGGCGGGACTGTCACGGGCTCCCAGCTCAATGGGTACGGCATTTCAGTCGTCGGACTTGTCTTGTACCGGTATACAGCCTGAGCCGGCGAGCTAGTGCCTGACGACAGCCTGCGGGGAGGCACCGCAGTGCATAGATCGACGGAGAAAGAACCCATCTGCATACTTGTTCCTATTTGCTCTCTCTTCGCATAGATGATTGCTGCCAAAAGACGCGCACTAGGAGTAGCGGTTCCCATCAGATCAATCACGAAAGGTGTATTAGTAGACCTCCAGGATGTAGCGCTCGGCCTCCTTGAGCTCCTCCATATGAGATTCGGCCTCGGAGCGGCCGAGCCCCTTGTTGGCAGTGAGTGAGCCGACGAGGGCCTCGTAGACATCGGGCACGGGCCAGGTCGGGCCGCACAGGTAGAAATAGCCCTTGTCGGCCTCCTTGTCCGAAGTCAGGACGTCCGACAGGAGACGGCCGTCCTCAAGCATCTTGTGCTGGATGTAAACCTTGGCCTTGGTATCACGCGAAAAGGCAAGACCGGCGTGGGTAATGAGGCCGCCGGCAAGATAGGCCTCGATCTCCTCTCCGTAGAGGTACTCCTGCGACGAGTAGCGCGCGCCGAAGTAGTAGATGAGCGGACCGACGGTGACACCCTGGCTCTTCTGCCAGGCCCGGTGCTGGATGAAGGCCCGGAAGGGAGCGGCACCCGTTCCAAGACCGGCCATGATGACAGGCTGGGTGTCGAGCGGAGGAAGCTTCATGACCGAAGGCTTGATCGAAACAGTCACCTGCTGACCGATCTTCAGGTTGGCGAGGTAGCGCGTGCACTGTCCAAAGCGAGGCTTGCCGGTCGAGGCGTTCCACTCAACCGTAACAACGAGCAGGTGGACGCTGTCGCCGACAAACTTCTGGGCCGATGAGATCGAGTAGTGACGAGGGTGGATCTGGAGCGTCGGTGGCAGTGCTGTCAGTAACAGATGGGACGCCGGCAGGCATGCAGAGCAGGATGAACGCACCTCGCCGACAAGGTGCACCAGGTCCTCGATCGGGACGTTCTTCTTGAGGCCAGGGAAGCGTTTGAGAACGTCGACAAAGGTAACAGTCTCGTTCTCGCTCCACTTCTTGAACATGCTCGCACCCTCGGGGCTCGAGATGAAGCGGAGCGTGCGCGCCTCCTCGCGATCGTCCGTCTTGGCAACGAGGGCGGCGTAGAAGCCCTTGTGCGGCCGGCCAAAGATGTCAACCTGCTGCTGGAACATCTGAAGCGCGGTGCGCGTCTCGAGCTTGCCGTTGACAGGGACTGAGAGAACGGCGTCGGGCTCAACGCCGTACCAGGCGAGGAACTCGCGAACCTCGTCCTCATCGTTCCAGCCGTGAACACCGAGCGCCTCACCGACCTCATACTTGAGGCCGGTGCCGGCCGTCGAAAGCTCGAGGTGGAAAACGTTGCGGTCGTACGTCGTCGGCGTGAGCCGCCGGTTCTCCGTCACCGTCGCGAGGTACGTCTTATCAGGAAGCGAGGGCGCAAGGGCCGTGACCATTGGCCGCTCTTCGGCAGTCGGCTCAACCGCAAAGGCCTCCTTGAAGAGAAGGTGCAGGGCGGGGACGTGCCAGCTGGCAGTGAGCGGTCCCTTCGCGTCGGCCGAGGCTGGGCCGATCGCAGGGAAGGAGCTGAGGCCGTCGAAAGTGAGGGCCGAGCGCTTGTCATCCTCCTGGTCGTCCTCAACTTCAGCGAAGCCGGCGATTGAGACCTCCTTGAGCGCCTTCTCGCCAGCAGCAATGAGCTCGCTCAGGGCCGGGCCGAGCGCGGCCTCAAGAATCGAGCGAAGGCCGGCAGGGAGGTTGGCACCCTCGCCGATGACGCCGGCAAAGAGAAGGAAGAAACCAACGAGACCTAGCGCGGTTGCCTCAGCTTCAGCCTCCTCGGCTGAGGGCTTGGCCGCGCCGGCCTTGGGCGCAGGCGGGGGGAGGACAAGCAAGCGGGCATTCTTGGCGGCGAGGAGTTGCTTGTCCTGAACGGCAAGGCTATCGGCGACTGAAGCGGCATCCCAACCGGCGATGGAGATGAGAACGGTGCCACCTTGCTTGAGGCTCGTAAAGGCACCAGTGCCTTGGAGGGCGCCGGCCGTCGCGATGAAGACGAGCTCGGACGTGTCGGCCCGAGGGGCGGAGGTGAAGGGCTTCGGGGAGGCGCCGGCCCGGATGGGCGCGATGACGACGGTCGACTGAGCGATGGCCGGGACGAGCGACGTTAGGGTCGAAACGCGGGTCGAAAGCGAGGGCGAGGACAGGAACGTCTTGGTCAGGACCGAAGGCAAGAGCGAGTCGGCCGCGGTGAAGAAGACGGTCTGCTTGATGGCGGACGAGACAGTCGACTTGGCAGGGGCGGTGATGCCAATCGAGTAGAGGAGGTTCTCGAGCGAGGTCTCGCCGCCAACGACCGAGGCGCCAGTGATCTTGGGCAGCTTGCCCGACGAGGTGCCGGCCCGGCCAAAAACGTTGGCGACGACGAAGTCCTTAAGGTAACCGAAGGCGGCCGACTCCTCGTCGACGACAACGAGCTCGGTGACAGCCTTGCCGCCATGCGGAAGCGCAGCGAGGAGCGAGGCGCCGCCGACGGTCGACGAAAGGGCATTAACAGTCAAGACACCGACCGAAGGGGCGAGTGTGGCTGCGCGAAGAACAGCGGCCGAGTAGCCGCCGGCGAGGACGATAACCTTGGTCGCAGCCTCGTCGCCCTTGAAGGTGAAAGCCTCAACCTCGGCCGCCTTGGTCGCAGCTGGCAGGGCGCGGACAACCTCGCGGGCGGCGAAGACGCCGTCGAATACGTGAAGCACGTTGACATCGGCGAGACCGGCGGCGTAGATGGCACGCGTGTTGGCAACAATGTCATCGGCCGAGGCCGAGAAGACGACGGTAAAGCCCTCGGGGATGAGCGGAAGGAGGGCTGACACCTGGGCGAGCGAGGGCGAGACTCCGGCAAGTGGGCTCTCGGTCGGCGGAAGGGCGACCGAGAGCTGGACAACAAGCCGGTTGGCCGCTGTCGTCTGAGCCGGCAGATTGGCGAGCGCAGGCAGGAGAAGCGACAGCGTCGGACCCGACGCAAGGATCGTCGCGCCCTGGCTGGCGGCGCCGTCGGCCTTGAGATATGCAACGACGGAGGAGCCGGCACCGGCCCGCGACTGGAGCTCCCAGACCTGGGCTGGCTGCTTCGAGTGGTGAACACCGGCCGGAAGCGGGAAGCCAGCGAGCTTGGCCGTGTCAAAGACGGCCAGCAGCGACGAATGCTCCGAGGCAAGGTGGCTGACGGCCGCGAGCGGGGTTGTCGCGGCGGCGGCAGCGGCGGGCTGGCCGGCGACCGTCTTGTGGCCCGAGACGGGGCTCGAAGGCAGCGTCGGGGTCGGCGAAGGGATCGCAGAGGCCATGGTCGACATCTTGAGAGCAGGATTTCTCGTGTTAGAGTAGGAGGCAGGCGGAGGCGACAGAAAGGCCTTCAAGGGGGTCGGCTGGCCCGGAGGTGGAGGCCGGATCGAGGTTAGTGTGACGGCATTAGGGCAGCGCTGGATGATGTCTAGACGCACTCTCAAGGAGAGGCCGGCGAGAGGATGCAAGGAGCGGAAAGTGCGCTACTCTCTGAGGAAAGAACGAGAAGGGTCCGGTGGCCAGATACGGACAAGGGAGGAGGCTGGAGGGAAAGAAGGACGAGGTCGGCTGAGAGTTGCTTGGGCGAAGGCGAGACGAAGGCGGCATTTCAGGCAGGCGATCGAGACCGATCACGTCTTTTGAGTGGGTACGGCCCGACCGGGCGAATGCAGCCGCACTCCGGCACGACGGGTTGTCGACGGCAAGTGGCAGACGCCCTAAGCCAGGGTCGTCCTCCACCGGGAGAGGAGCGCTGGATTACAGCGACTATCCAATGCTAATAAGCCAGGCCAGGAGTACTGAGCAAGGCCCTGTAGAATAGGTCGGGTAGCGGAGCCCGGTTCGCCCTGCCCGGCTTGACCCGCCTCCATCTCTAAGCGCCCCACAAGCAGCTGGTCACCAAGGCAGCTCGCAAGACGATAACCCCCCGTCGGCGCCGGTAGCGTTTAATCAGGTTAATCAGTCGTTGCGGGCTCACCTGAACCTACAGCGCCAGCGGCGACCACCATCAAAGCCGAGCCTGACTTCCCCTCTTCTGCCTCGTGGTTGCCGCCGGGTCCGTCTAGCCCAACCATTACCGACCCGGCACGGTCGCCCTCCGCGAGATCCGGCGCCACTAGACGTCGACCGAGCTCCTCATTCGCAAGGTGCCGTTTCAGCGACTCGTTCACGAGATTGCTCAGAATTTCAGGACGGATCTTCACTTTCAGTCATCGTGTGTCCTACCCTCTTTTGGCTCACTGCGACGCGGAAGACTGACGGGAGGTCCGGACCTTTACTTCTTTAGAGCCATCCTCGCTCTCCAAAAGGCGTCCGAGGCCAACCTCGTCGCTCATTTTGAGGACACCAATCTCGCGGCCATCCACGCCAAGCGACAAAGGACCTCCAGCTCGCTGGCCCCAATAGTTGGCAAGCGCTGAATCCTTCTTCTCGTGTGTTTAGGGACAGGGGGAGGGGGAAGTGCGTGCAGTTGTCTGAATAGAGTGCACATCCCTTTGAGTATCGACCACATGTCCGCTAGCGTCCCACCAGCTTATCTCCTTCCGCCCTCTGTTTTGTTGTATCGTCTTCCCTCAACTCATTACTACCCCCCCATGCGCGACCGAGCGCATTCATTGTGGCCTTCGATCTATTCTAGACACCCGTCGTCTGCAAACAGAATGTCCCCCCTTTGCGAGTTCATCGATCGAGCGACGAAGCGCGCAGCTTGTCGGGAGGAGAACTATGTACGGGCCTCAAGGGAGAGGGGCCAAGTCGAGATGGGCTCTAAGGTGTAAAACGGGGCCTTCTCAGTGGCCAAGGGCGTCTTTGACTGTAGGTCGAGTTGTGTCAGAGTCAGTTCGGACGGAGAAGGCCACGCAGATCAAAAGAGAAGGTCGGAAGAACGCACGCATCTTGGCCTCGCGGGCCTCGGTCGCCTTCATGACCTCAGCCTCGAGCGTCTCAAACTTGCGCATGCGCTCGACGGCCTCCTTCCATGGCCGAAGGTCGAAGTGGTCCCCAGCCCGGGCCGCCTCCTGCCGCCAGGTCGTCGCTGAACCACCGCGGGCAATGTGCGAGGCCTCGGCGTCCTCCTCCCAGTCCTCACGGGCGTGCTCGAGCGCAGAGACGTCGTCAAGGTAGGCTGACCGCTGGACCTTGTAGTCCTCCAGCATGCGCTCGAACTTCTGCTCGGCCTCGTGTTCGGCCCGCGAACGCTCGGGGGTGAGCTGAGAACGGAGCAGGGTCAATCCCAGGCTTTGGACACTTTCGAAGCAATCGAGTTCGCGCGCACCTTCTGCGATTCCAGGTACGCGTCACCAGCAATCCAGTCCGCCTCCTGAAACTGTGGCGGGGGCGTGTTGCGCTCGCTGGCAATCGTCGACAGACGAGTAGGCAGCTGATCAGCCCCCGGTCGCAATGCAGCTACCGAAAGTGTGGGGGCGCAACGCACTATAGAACACCGCCGGGCATCTTGGCTGTTCAAAACCGGGTGCCATCCAAGCGCGAGGATTAGTGTTTGCGCACTTGGAATCACAGCAACATTTAACCGTTCGATCAGAAAACTGACGATAGATGATCGGGTCGTGATGGTAGTTGTCGGTCAAGTCGCGCTCGTAGTTCTTGATCCATGCGCCGATTGCCCGCGGGTCCGCCAGGTCCCTACAGAGGTAGAGTCGAGAGCAGAGATGAGAGGCGGGAAGCGAGTCGGTCAGCGACGACGTTTCCCGGTGTACACGTGAACGTGACATCAGGCGAAGCGCGCCTTGAAGGCAACAATGCGCCTCTTCGGTTCCCGCAAGGGGTCGATCCTGCAGCGAGCGTCCTCCTTCGCCATGGGCAAGAATGCCTCGCTCACCCGAGCTCAGGCCAGCCGAGCTCGAGACCTTAACCCATCCAGTTTGACTCTCGAGGGCAGTCGGACGACAATCTGAAGCCCATCTCTGTTTGACTCTCAGCTCTGCGAAGATGAAGATTCGCCCGACATCGAGGCAAGCTGAAAAGCTCGAGCTGGACGAAAGCTCAATGCGCGGGCAGGGCGGAAAGGGGGGAGCGACGTACTTGGCCGAGTCAAACTCCTCACGAATCTCGTACACCTTGCGTCGCCTGCAAAAGCAGGAGCGTAGAGGGTCAGGCTCTCTGTCGTTAAGAAGCTCGGCGAGACTTCAAGAGAGGACGGACCACTGCATGCGGGTGTCGTACTGCTCGACCAGGGTAAGCCAAAGCATCGGGCCGTCAGCCGAGATTCACTCTCGCTACAACCGACTTGAGCCCAGCAGGCGGCTCAACATGACACAGCGACGACGTACGTGCGTCGCCTTGGCGTCGAGGCATGCCCGCTTGAAAAGCCTGCAAGTGACGAACGTGGGAAAGCCAGCAGGACAAAAGGGCGAAACCAATCAGCTCGCTCGCAGAGATGGGCGACCGGCCCGAGCTCCTGGAGCTGGCTGCCCCGGAGGAGCCTAAGAGGACGGCGAACGCACGCCTTCACGTAGATCCTGTGGGCGTGCGAGAAGCCTGCCGGAGTCGGCAGGAGCGGGCGGACTGTCGAGACCGACATTCCGTTTGGTGGTGCGTAGAGAAGAGGGAGGGAGGGGCGGGAGGAGCAGGTCGTCGGAGCGGCCCTGATCCCGAGTTGGCCTCGGGCTTCCTCTCGCGCGCGCGACTCGGGTAAAGAAACCCCCCTCCGCCTCGTGTCGCTAGCGCAGCCTCACCTCCCCAGCATAAGGACTAGAATCGTACAAGGCGGTGCTCATCTCTTCGAGCAGCTCATGAAGGCAGGATATGGCAGGCGTGAGAATGGAAGAAGTACTCGTGCGAGAGGAGGGACGTAGGGAAGCAGGGGTCCCGGAAGCAGAGAGATAAAAGGGAAAGGTTGTTGATGAGTGTCCAGGGATGAAGACAAGCTACCGAGGTCGGGTAGAAGACAGGCAAAAGAGGTGGTCAAGGTGAGAATCGAGTCGGGGATGCACGGTCGATGCTCTACTGAACGGCTCCCCACCAGGCGCCGAATGCACCGAGCCCGACGGCGACAAAGGCTGCACCAGTCAGACTGTCCCTCCGACTGAGACTGCCGGCATGGTACGAGTCGTCTGGCCCTGCACCGCTCTGGCCTGGATTTGGCGCTGTAACGGTTGGGTTGGAACCGGCTTGGCCCGTGGCGGAGGCGGTCGGTGCTGTCGTGGGTGTCAATGAGGAAGACGATTGACCGCCACTCTCGGCCTGGACGCCGTGGGTGTAAGGTAACGACGTGAGTCATGGTCAGAACAAGAGCGCAATGATCGGGTGACAGGCGCGTCGGGCCCCTTGAGGCAGGATGGGTCGAGTTGACGCACCGCCCTACTCGCCGTAAAGGTGACGTTGAAAGGTACCGATGTCGTGTACTGAATCCGGTTACCGTTGCTTGTCGAAAAGCCCTGAATCTCCTGAGGGCAACGGGTCACGGCGGGAGAGCAGACGATCAGGGCTTGCTCAAAGGATGAGGAGGAGGCGCAGTAAGGCAGGGAGTGGAGAAGGCGCGCGAGACGGACCGAAAAGCTCGTCGAGACCACAACGGATGGCGCAGCGGTCGAGTTGCTGCCACCCGATGCGCTCGAAGATGGCCCAGCGCTACCCAGTGCCGAGCCAGAGCTCTGCAGGGCGGCCGAGGATGAAGACGTCGGCGAGGAGGACGCCTGGCCGAGAGCCACGAGTGGCAGGAGCAGCGCACCCAGGAGCGCGCCCGCCGAGAGTCTGAGCTTCATTTTGGCCGGCAAGTTGATGCAGGTGGCGAGAGACGTCCGTGACCTGACCGTTGATTTGGTCCGGGAGCGGACAAGACGGGGAAAATGACAATGGAAGAATGTGAGGAGGGTCAACGTTAGCAGGCAGATCAAGGCGCCCCTTGACGGCGGCGCTGAAGCAGCGCGGCGAAGGACGATGGAACCCTGGCCCTCGACCTCGACCGATCAACTCAGCTGCCGCTGGCACTCCATTCAGACACTCATCAGTGATGTCGGACTCACCCGCTCCTACCCTTCTGTCGCCAGTGCCTGCCGAGCCAGCGCCGACTAGCGCCCCGTGAGTTAACACCTCCTCATCTCGCGGCGCACCTGTGACCCCTGCCAGCCCAAGATTGACCCGCAGCCGCCATTTTCCCCCCTCACGACACAGGGTTGACACTCTGGATGCCGATCCAGCTCAGGAAGCTGCTCAAGAGCCTGTCCTGAGCTCGTCTACAGCGGTCGGCGTCCCTCCTGGCTTCGTGCCCCAACCTCCGGTCGGGGGATCGCCGTTCGTCCCGAGCGGCGTGCTACCGCTGCCTCCCGGTTGGACAGAGCACCAAGGTCAGGACGACCTTGTACGTCGCTTGCCGTATGGCATGCTAACGTGCCTCTGCCTTTCTGTCTTGCCACAGCTATGGGAGGAGCTCTCTACTGGTACCATGCTGCCTCCGGGCAGTCGACCTATCAACGGCCGCTTTCCATCCCCTTTCCGCCGCCCAACTTCTCTGTTCCGCCGCCGGGCTACCCCGCCTTTCCGCCTTTGTCGTCCTCGGCGTCGGCACCCGCTTCCGATGTCAAGGAAAAGAAAAAGAAAAAGGAAAAGGCCAAGGACAAGGTGCCTATCGAGGGCACGAGCTGGGTTCGAGTCAAGACGAGCGAGGGAAACACGTTCTACATGAACAAGGCGTCCAAGGAGAGCGTCTGGACCGTGCCGGACGAGATCAAGGTGCGCTCGGTGGTCCTGTTCCGCTGTATGGCTCGGCTGATACGCTCCATGGTCTTCCTTCGTGTATCAGTCGGAAGTAGCTGCGCTCGAGGCCAGTGAACAGGCTGCGGAGGATGCGCGGATTGCCGAGGAGGCAGCGTCGGCCAAAGCGGAATTGGAGCGTCTGCGAGCCGAAGTTGCCGAGGCAAAGGATGCACAGGCAGCAGCGGCCGCTGCGGCATCGAGAAAGCGGAAAGAGGCGCCCGTCCCCACGGCACCAGCAGCGATGAAGGCGGCTCAGCGGCTCAAGATCGAGTCGCGACCGCCGCCTGCGGCCGCTGCTCCGCAGTCGAGAAAGAAGGAGCCTGAGGAGGATGACGACGTCGATCTCGACGCACTCTCGGCGCTGCACAACCCGTCTTCACCTACGCACGGGGGCGCTGCCGCCACTGCTGAGGAGGATGATGCCGAAGAGGCCGACGGCAATCTCGGCCCTGCTGGTCCTGAGGAGGAGGAGGCCTGGCAGCGACAGATTGCCGCCGAGATGGGCATCGAGTATGTCTCGCCCGAAGACCGCGAGGCACAAGAGAAGCGCGACAAGGCTGAGGAGAAGCGAAAAGAGGCCGAGGAGAAGGCCCGCGTGCGTGAGGAAGCTGGCCGGAGTGTATTCGGTCAGGCACCCGTCGGCGGACGGGTCGAAATCACGCTCGAAGAGGGCAAAGCGCTCTTCAAGGTGCATTTGCATGAACTCGATTGTGTTTGACGGCACGCTAGCTGACTCGCTCTTCGCTACCGCCAGTCGTTACTCTACGAGAAGAACATCTCGCCCGTCGCACCGTGGGATTTTTCGCTCCCGCTCTTCATCAACGACCCGCGCTACATCCTGCTTTCGGCCATATCGGACCGACAGGAGGTCTTCGAAGAATACTGCCGCGACAAGGCGCGCGAGCTCCGCCAGGCCAAGCAGCAGGCTGCCGCCGCATCCAACGGTGGCGCCTCGGGCTCGACGACAAGCTCCCGCACACCCTCACCCGAGGAGGCTTACCGGGCGCTTCTTAGGCAGGAGGTAAAAAGCACGCGCATGCGCTTTGATGACTTTCGCAAGGCTTGGAAAAAGGACCGTCGATTCTTTGGCTTTGGCCGGGACGACCGCGAGCGCGAGAAGGCTTTTAAGGCTTGGCTGCGCGAGCTCGGCGAGGGTGCGTCAACGCCAGATCGTGTGATGTTGACGAAGTCGCTGACTGATCTGCCGTTCCCTTCCTATAGGCAAGCGGGCGGCCGCGAAGAAGGCCGAAGACGACTTCCTGGCCCTTCTGAAGGAAGCTCCGGGCATCAACGGCGACTCAAGGTGGCGCGACGTACGTCCGACTGTCGATGGCTTTTACAAGAGATCTTACCGGCTGACGTACTCTTCTCTAGGTCAAGATTACGCTCGAGAAGGACCCCCGTTACGACGCGGTCGGCTCGTCGTCGCAGCGCGAGGAGCTGTTTCAGGGGTTCGCTGCTAGAAACCTCTCGACAACGGCAAGTCTCTCGAAAGGAGCCGCTTCAAACGAGCCCGCCGAGGATTCGGCAACCCGCAAGGCCCGAGAGAAGAAGGAGCGGGCTGCGGCCAGCTTGCGCGAGCGCGAAGAGCAAATCCGCGCTCAGCAACGCAAGGTCGGCCTGGACGTCCAGCGCTCTCGGGGCCTCGTGGGGCGCGAGGAGGCCGAACGCGAGTTTGGCACGCTTCTGGTCGATAAGGTGCACGAGCACGACGTGAGTGGCCGCCTGTCATCTCTCGCGATCCTCTCGCAACACCGGTCGTGCTCACTGTCGCCGACCATTTCTTCCTCAGGCTCCCTGGGAGGTCTGCCTACCCTTGCTCGAACGGGATCCGCGCTATCGCTCGCAGGCCCTCTCGCTCAGCGATAAGCACCAGCTCTTTGGCGCCCATCTCGCTCATTTAACGCGCAAACGCCTTGCCGCCCTCCACGCCGCCTTTGCTGCCAATACGAGCTCACTCGCGACACGGTTCACCGACGTCCACTCAAAGGTGGCCGATGACGCTGCTGTCCGGCGGATGCATCTTGGGGCTGATGCGCTTGAGGACGAGTACGAGCGCTGGCAGCGCCAACAGAATGATGACGCTCGGCGGGCCTTCTCGGAGCTTCTCAAGGAGAACGCCTTTTTCACCTTCTGGGCGAGCCAAAAGAAGGCGGAAAAGCGCGAGCGTGCCAAAGGCTTCGGCATGGAGGATGCCGACGACGACTCGGGCGATGAGGGAGACGAGGGCGGTGGCAAGGCCAGCCTGAAGGACATGGCTAGTCAGATCGACATGAAGGAGGTCGAGAGCGTCTTGCGTGTAGGTTCCCCTGGCCTTCCCTTCGTGCTCGGCATGCTGACGACAGTTTTACGATACGTCACCTCTCGCAGCAGGACCGTCGATACCAGGTCTGGGATCATGTCCCGGAAGACCGCGAGATTTGGATTCGGGTGCGTTAGCAACCCGCCCTCCTCACCCCCCCCCCCCACTTTTCAGCGTTTCTTGTCGACATTTTGATTGATTTCCTTGCGGCTTGCATCCCCCTTTTACGTAGGAGCACATGGAGACGATCTCTGCGCCGGGCCTATCGGTCCACGTCAACCTGTGATACCCATGACTCCGTCCTGGTAGCTTGTCGCGTCTTGCACGTTTCCCTGTCTCCGTGACTGAAGGCTGGCTGCTCGAGAATGCACGAATCGCTTGACGGGTCCTTTCTCGGGCCTGGCCCCGCCCGTGTGCGCGGCAGTGCGGGCGCGTGGGGAAGCGACTGCAGCGAGCCTCCCCCTTCCCCTCCCTCCGAAACTCGCCCCGATCTCTCCTTTGTCACAAGCGCCCCGCAACCGTCCGTCAGAAGACTGCAAGAGGCCATCGGCGTCGTAACTCTCTCTCTCTCGGCCAAGGCAAAGCTCCCTACCTCGGTCGGAGAGCCGGTCGATCTATCTCGGCAGCTGAATCACGACCGTCACCCTTACCTCAGCACCTCTCTCGACCCTCCTTCAACTCGAGCTCGGTCGCTCTGTAGACTCGCTGTTTCTTACACCAACATGCCGCCCTCGACCGCGAGTCCAGTCTCCTCATCACCTCACACGCCGATCTCATCGCCCAAATGGACCAAGATGTTCCGCTTTGGCTCCAAGGGGAGGGCATCCTCGGGCTTGTCGGAGGCCTCCTCCCTGAAGCAAGAGTCGACGGTGACCCCTCCCCACGGTCAGACAAACGGTAGCAGCTCGTTCAACAGCTCGACGCTGAGTGGAGCGACAAGCGCCGACAACTCGTTCGGCGACGAGGGTCGCTGGCGACAGCACTCGCATGACGAGCATCCGGCCGACGGCCTGTCCCCATCGCTTGCACCCTTCCGGTCGGTCAGCAGCAACGGCGGTGGCAGCTCGAGCGGCGCCGGAGGCTCCGTCTACGAGGAGCCGTCATCGATACTGGGTACCCCATCGCTCTCGTTCGGCTCGTTTGACCGCCCTGGGTCAGACGACAACGATTCGTCGGCCAACCTCGCTACCTCCGGAGCTGGCCGCCCGCCTCGCGCGAGCCCTGCGCGATCGTCGTCGTCGCCGCACCACTCAAACGGCCTCCCTGCGTTGTCGGGCAAGTCTGACCGCTACAAATCGCTCGGCAAGAAGAGCCCCATGTCGTTCCTGACGACGTCAAATGGCTCAGTGCCCGAGAGCAGCACCTCGCAGCTCCGGCTCGTCTCAACGCCGTCGCCGCTATCGGGCGCATCCCCGGCGCAGAGCGAGACGAGCCCATCTGCTGACATCTTGCAACCGACACCACACGGCAGCTCGGCGACAACCCGTTGGCTTCGTCGGGTAGCCTCGGCTCCCAACACAAAGCTTTTTGGCTCGGCCCTCTCATTCAAGAATGCCCCGCCCTCGCCCTCGACGGCCAATACAAGCTTCTTTACGTCGTCCAACGGCAGCGATTCTTTCTCTTCAGCCCCAAATCATCAGCCGCACAAAACCGTCATCTCGCTCTCGTCTGACACGGAATCGTCAACACGATCAGCGTCGGGCGGCAAGAAGAGCAGTGGCGGGCGGACGCTCGGCGTGCTCGGCCTCGGCAGCAGCAAGACATCGTGCCAGAGCAATTCAACGGGCGCAAGCATCCAGCCGCCGACCCAAAACTTCAAGCGGACGTATTCAAGCAACTCAATCAAGCTGAGGGAGGTGCGTCGTCGAGCCGCAGCAGCCGTGCTATCAGTGCGCGAGTCGCTGACCCTCGCCTCACATCTTGCCGCCCGGCAGGTCGAGGTTGGCCCGAGTTCATTCCAGAAGATCAAGCTGCTTGGCAAGGGCGACGTTGGTAAAGTCTATCTCGTTCGCGAGAAAAAGACGGACAAGCTGTTTGCGATGAAGGTCCTCAGCAAAAAGGAGATGATCAAGCGCAACAAGATCAAGCGCGCGCTCGCCGAGCAGGAGATCCTCGCCACATCTAATCACCCGTTCATCGTCACCCTTTTTCACTCCTTCCAGTCGGACGACTTCCTCTTCTTTTGCATGGAGTTCTGCATGGGCGGCGAGTTCTTCCGTGCGCTCCAAACGCGGCCGGGCAAGTGCCTGCCCGAGGAGGACGCCCGATTCTACGCGGCCGAGGTCGTTTCGGCGCTCGAGTACCTTCACCTGATGGGCTACATCTACCGCGATCTTAAACCTGAGAGTACATCCCCTTTCTCATCTCTATGCACGCTCTTCGCTAGCGATCGCTGACTGCGCCGGCTTTTCCCCGCAGATATCCTCCTTCATCAGTCAGGCCACATCATGCTCTCCGATTTCGACCTTTCGAAGCAATCGGGCGAGCCGGGCGGGGCACCGGCGCTGATCAAGACGAGCGCATCGACGGGGGTGCGCCTTGTCCGGCGCAATCTTGAAGCCTTCCGATCACTGATGTCGTCTGCCCGACCTTTCGCAGTTGCCGATGGTCGACACGCGATCCTGCATCGCTGACTTCCGGACAAACTCATTTGTCGGCACAGAAGGTGAGTCTCCGATCAACGCGTCTTCATCGTCTTCAGCTACTCATCTGCTATATCACCCCTCGCAGAGTACATCGCGCCTGAGGTCATCAAGGGAACAGGCCACACCTCGGCCGTCGACTGGTGGACGCTCGGAATCCTTGTCTACGAGATGATTGTCTGTTCCTCCTCCGCGCAGCTGCTGTGTTTTACTCAACTGCTGAACTACTCCTGTTCCACCCTTCAGTTTGCGACGACGCCCTTCAAGGGCCCGAACCGGAACGGCACCTTCGCCAATGTCCTCAAGCACGAGGTCACTTTCCCGGAGCACCCGGCGGTCTCCGCGTACGCCCTTTCTGCTCACTCTTCTCTTTGGCTTCGGAACAGTTGCTGATAGTCAGAAAGTTTTTCCATTGACCCAACAGCAACTGCAAGTCGGCCATCCGTAAGCTGCTGTGCAAGGAGGAGAATCGCCGGCTCGGCTCGCAATCGGGCGCGAGCGAGGTCAAAGCACACAAGTGGTTTAGCGCTATCAATTGGGGCCTTTTGCGAAACACGACTCCTCCGGTAAGGTCTTGTGGTGGTCGCTCGTCTGCGGGTCCGACCACTGCTGACAATGACCGATCCTCGCAGATCGTTCCGGCCTCGTCTAACGGTGTCGACGCTGTCAACTTTCGCCATCTGCGCGACAGCAAGTCGCTCGACTTTGACGACCATGGCTCGGTCATCCCAGTACATCTCATCTTCAGCACGTTTCTGCTGCTTCACAACGCTGACATTCTGTCTGCCGCTTCTCCGAATTCAGTCGCAACAGCTCATCCGCGGTGTCGCTGGCCACCCAGTCAGCCCTGGGACGCCTGGCTTCCCTTCGCCCGTCGAACTCGGCGACGGCTCGGCAACGCTGGCCACCGAGCACAATCCATTCGGCGAGTTCACGAGCGTCACTAAAAGCTACAACGACGACTACGGCGTCCAGCATTGAGGCGCGCGACAAGGCCAACTCGCTTGCGCCGAGCTGGTCACTCGAACACCTTTCGACCTCATTTCCGCTGCCTCACGACCTCTTCCCTCACTCAAGAACTTTTGTACTTGTATCTCTTACTCACGACCCCCCTTCCAGTATATCGACCCTCTCTCACGAACGTCTTCGCACGTCCCAATCGCTGCAGCTTCAAGGGCCCTCTCTCGTCATCACATTCCCTTCCCACGAATCGTCTCGGACCTCGTTTATTTGCTTGCAGAACGCACGTACTTCTTTCGGCCCGGTCCAATGCTGTACAATATTACTTCGTCGCGCTTGAATGAGCGCCGTGAGCGTCAGAACGCACAAGCCCTGCGCGAGATCCGACTGGTCAATGGGAGGGGTGGCAAGACAGGCTATAGGGGCTTCCAGCCAACTGCTGGCTCTACCGATCTAATCTTCCTTTCGACGGCTACGACACCATACTCTCCCAACACGCTAAGTCAATCCGGCGCGGACTGAATCCATCGCTCGCCGTTTTTCCTCTCCGCCCTCCTGAGCCGTCTGAGAAACCACTTGCTTGGCAGAAGCTGAAGTTGCAAAAAAACGGAACAAGTGGACGTTCATGACAGGTTCTTGTGCGAGCACATTTGCTCGGCTGAAAGGTTGGTCACTAGCTGCCAACTGCATGGATTGATTCATTGGATCGCCGAATATCTTACAGACTCCTCCCGCTACAAGATCGAGTACGCGAAAACAGCCTACTTCTTGCCAAAGAGCGAACGGAAGCCGCTTTTCTTCTTCTCGCCTCCGGTGCTGTGCGAGCCACTCGAGAAGCCGCCGAACATCGGCTTCTTGGCACTCTCGTCAGCGAGGTCATACGCCGAATCCACCGAACCTGGATCACCGCGGTCAGATTAGCGGGTGCTGTGACAACTGAAGAGGGGCGTAACTGCTTACCCATGAGGAGCTTGATGAGCCACTCCTCGGGCGAGAAGCTAGTCGAGAGAGGCGAGAGTAATCATCAGACACCATGGTCAGGCTGTTCGCCAAAGCAATGTCTTTGCAGACGCACGCCTTGCCCGTCTTGCGCCTGATTTCCTCGCTTTCGAGCTCGTAACCGCTCGTGCAGTCGACGAGATCGCCGATCGTCCGGTCCTCATCAATGTCGCCGAGGAAGTTTTGGGCCTCCAGATCAGTTCCGACCTGGGCGATTGAGAGCGAGAGCGCGTCGGGCCCGTAGCGGGTCCGCTTGAGTCGGCTGTTGGCATCTTTGATAACGCGGATGATCTAATGTGGCCGCGGAGTCGCAGTCAGCGGATAAGCTAGGTTAAAACGGAAAAATTGGGGAGGTCGCACAAGATCGCCGTCGGAGGGGGCGCCGTCGGTCTGCGGCATTGGGTAAGAACCTGATCAACGACGAAGGGACCAAAGGGGTGCATTGTGGAAGACGCACAATCATGATGATGAGAAGTGGCTTCTGCAGTCGGCCAGCCTCGGCCGGGCCAAGCAGCATCGGCTCAAGGATTTTCTTTCTGAAAGATGCGGGGCAGCAGATCAGCCTCGTCTGACTCCAATGTCAAACCAGATCCCAAGGTGAAGGCGGTAGCGAAGTGTGGTCACTGCATGCAGAGGCGCGCCTTGGACGTTTAAAACATCAAATGGACGTACGACAGGGCGCCGCCAAGAGGTGTCTGATACTTGTACTCCATGCCGTGGAGGAGGTTCATCGCGTCCTGCTCATTCTTGACTGTAAGGGGCGGAGGGAAGCGAACACCGACTGGTCAGCGGCCGCTTCAAGAATTGAAAATGGCGCAATATAGCCCTGCGAGAGCGCACTACCATTGCCTGCCCGCTCAGAGTTCAAGAAGCGGACCTGCGAGGTTGCAAAGGGCCGGTCGGAGTCAGTCGGGCGATGCGCAGTAAGTACAGTGCATGCGGCGCGGCCATCACGACGAACAGCGATGCCATCGTCATCGAAGAGCGCAGTCGTCGTCGCGACACGCGACAGGATGAGCTGCAAAGTTGAGCAAACGAAGGCTGTCAGGTGAGGGAAACAGCCAACGGCAACAAGCAGTGAGAAGGCATACGTTTAGATCATCGAGTCGCTCACCGTTCCACTTGGTAAAGGCCATGGAGCCCGAGTCATCAAGCAGGAGCGCCGTGTCAAAAAGGGCAAGCTTAGCCTGCCGTCGGTAGGTAAGGTCAATCATCGACTGATCAGCCCATCTCGGACTCCGCGTCACTTCGCTCCAGTCCGACGCACGATGTTGATCGCATTCTCCTTCTCGAGCTTGTAGAGCCGCATCACGGTCTCGAGCGCGCCACTGGTAGCAACTCGCTGAGCAATTGGGGCCAGCGAGCCAGGAGGATAAAATGCAGACAGATTCTGGTCCTTGACGGCCTGTGAGAGGACCGATTCGATCTGCCGGGGGTCAAACGACGACTGAGGCTGCTGCTGATACTGCTGCTGCTGGGGTTGGCCGTACGGCTGCTGGTGCCCATACTGCTGATGCTGCTGTTGCTGCGGATAACCTGAGCTGCCAGTCGGAGGAGCGCCGGGAGGCGGGTAGTAGGCCTGCTGCTTTGAGTCGAGTGGCGGCGCGCCGGGAGGAGCTGCGTAGCCGGTCGATGGGTAGCCAGGAGGCGCAAAGCTGCCCTGCTGCTGGGGCTGCTGCTGCTGCTGCTGGTTGGCCTGAGCAGCGGCCATCTTTGCTGCGAGTCCCATGGTTTTCAAAGATGAGGTTTGGACGGATGGGTGATGTGGGAGAGGGTTCGGTTGATGGAGGCAGCGGCGCGATGACGGGGGCAAGACGAGATGCCCGGGTGGGGGGGGGCGGCGGCCTTGGCTTACCGCGGCAGACGTGTCGGCGGCCGAGCTCGCTTGCAACCCTGGAGAACCTCCCTTTTTGGTCCATCCATCCCCGGCTTGTAGGCCAGCCTCCCAGAAGCTGTCTTACCGACCAGCACCTTTCCTGTTCGAACGCTTCTTGAGCAGTCAGAAGGAAGGCAGGTCTGCTGCGGTTGCACCGGCCCCGAGCCATCTGTCGCTAGGGCGACGTAACGATTCCCGTCATTCCAGGCTCACGCCGGTACATCAAGCCTGGCGCCCGCGCAGAGCGCGGTCGTCCAGAGCGGCCGTCGTACCGCCTGCGTGCGTCTTCAGCCAGACAGCCCAACCTCAGCCCAGCGAGCGACCCCAACGCAAACCTTTTTTCCTTCGGCACACTACATTGAGCTTTTGGATCATGTCGGCCCATAATCGCCCGCCGCTCGAGGTGATTCCGGGCGAGTCGAAGCGGGACAAGAAGCGGCGCGAGTGGGTCGAGAAGGTCCAGGTCAAGCATCTCGACCGGCTCGAGAACCGGGATACGTACGTGTCCACCTCGCAGCTCTTTAGCCCGCAGCTCCTGCTCGACGAGTAGCTTGGTGCTCTATCCACCCTGGATTGGTCCGATCGCGTGGCATTTCGGAACCAGCGAGCTGACCACCTGCCTCGCTCGCTCTGCTACTCCCTTGGCTCAACCGACCTTGCCTCTCCCAGGATGTACATCGACACCCATCACTCGCTCTCGCAACTTGCATCATCCCTCCTACCGCTACCGCCAACTTCGCAGTCGTACCTGCTTTCTCTTTACACGCTCACGCTCGAGAGGGACGCCCTTCTCTCGCAAGCCGAAATGCACGCCGACTACCGCCAGCAGTCGTGCGAGCGTCAGCACGAGCTCGAGAAGGAGCAGCTCGAGACCGAGTACGTCAAGGCGCGCAACGGCGTCAAGGCAACTCTGCTCGACCGGATTGAAGAACGCCGTAAGCGCTGCCGGGAGGAGCGCGATGCACTAGACGTCGTCGGTGAGTTCTGCCGGCTTCGGGCTCCCTCCGGGCTCCCCCCGGGTATGCGCGCGCCGTTTGGCCGCGGCATGCGCCGCGCCCCCGTCGGTGCTCCGACCACTGTGGTTACTACGGGCGCTGACACTACCGCCCTTCTGATCTCATCAGACTCGCATGCCTTCCCCGCAATCCCTGCTGGCCCGCTCCTCCAGCTGCCATCGACGCTCGCCAATGCGGTTGGCACGCCGTCATTATCGGGGGCCAACGGCACAGCGAGCCGCTCCCTCAGACAGTCGCGACACACTCGCGGACCCTCGTACCGGTCATCAACGCCCGGCGGCCTGCCCTCAGTGGGTGGGCCCTCTGGCTCCAATGGTATCGCCGGCCCGTCCAGCGGCGGTGCCGGCACTAGCAACGGCGAGCAGGGCGATGGCGTACGCGGCCCGCTCTCGATCCTCTCAGATGAGATCTTCGCGCCCTCAGCCGCCCTCTCGCTCTCTATCCTCAATCACCCCTCGCTCTCGAAGAATTCGCTCGCGGCGAACCTCTTCTCCTTCGCTTCCTCGGCTAGCGGCCCATCATCAAAGAAGGCGCGCCATCACGCTTCGAACCCCGGCGGAGGGGGTGAGACTGGCCCGACACTACCCGGCCAGGGCATCTTTGACAGGCCCGCACCCGATTCCTCAAAGGACGACCGCATGTTTGTCTACACGCCGGGCAAGTCGCTCGCCGACCTCGGTAAGGTCGTGAAAGGGAGCGAGCTCGAGATCGACTGGGACCTCGATCAAATCCGGCGGACGTGGAAGGGCGGCGTCCTCATGGGCAACGTCCGCGGCCGGAGAGGCGCCGCCGTCCGTGCAGAGGCCCTTACCGCCGCCGGTGCAGGTCGATGAGGCGCTCGACTCTAGCGTCCAGTGTGCCGATGTGGTCTCCCGCTCTCGACCGATGCTAGCCATTGTGCTTGCCCTTGTACTTTGTCATTCTAATGCTGCCTTTACACATCGAAGGACATGACTCGTGAATGAGGGTCATGATGGCTGGTAATCTAAAACACGTGCGTTACGATAGTGAGACGCTCATATATCGCGTGAGCCTCGCACCTGCGGCCGCTCGAACAGGGTGATCGCGCAGCTCATGTACAACGCGCACAGGGTGCGCGACTATGACTGGCCAGCCTGACTCCCGCTCATGAAGGCCTCGCCGCCATCCCAGCTCGCCCACATGCCGAATGGATTCTGGATCCGTCCTCCGTCGTGCTCGACCTTGGCCTCCTTACTCGTCACCTCGCGCAAGCGACCGAGCTGAGGCAGTGTACCGTAGATCTCACGCAGGGCCGGAAAGGGAACCGATGTCGACGTGAGGAGTAACAGACGGGCCGAGGACGGGTGAAGAAGGAACGCGAGCGACTTGGCAACGAGTTTGTTGGTCTCCTGTTTTTGTTGATTGGGACGTAGAATGTCAGCAGGTGCACCATACGAGACCGCTCGACGGCGGCCACAACAATCAGAGGCTCAACGGGCGCACCTCATTCAGGTAAGGCGGGTCGACGACGGCGAGCTCAACAGTCCCCCGTGCGCTCTCTGGCAGCCGATCTGGGTCAAACAAGTCCCACTTGACGAAGCCCGAGCCGGGTAGGACGTCGAATCTTGCATCGTACTCGAGCAGGAGTGTGTTGGACTGCGGATGAAGGTGCTGGAACGCGACGTATGCCGTCGGCGAGGCAAGAAAGGCGAGGCGGGGCGAGCGGAGATGAGCGAGCGAGTCGGCTAGCCGGTGGGCAAACGCCGTTGAGTACCTGCGAGGGCAGGGCTGCGTGTCAGTTGTCGGGGTGAGCACGCCACCCCCCCATCCCTGAAGTACAGATCTAACGCACCAGAACTGCGACATGCCGAAGTTTTCGCCAAAGACCTTCTGCAAATTGTCGGACGACGAGGAAGGTAGAGTAAGAAGTATAGCTCAGCCGTTGTCCCGGTATAGGGTTAGCTGCGCTGCGCCCGCCCCTTTAGGACGAGGGCTAGCCAGAGGGACGCACGCGGAAATCGTCAACAGTCAACATCGGCTGCTGCTCCTCCGTAGCACCTCCAGCTATATGAGCCTGCTGCTGCTGCTCGACTTGCCGGGCGCGCTCGTCGGCGAGACGCTGGAACTGCTCCTCCTCAGCTGCCTTCTCGCGCAGGAAGTCGGTCAGGATGCCGAGCGTCGACGGGTCGAGCTGAAGCTCGGGCGAGGGCGAACGGGAGGGTGAGGGTGAGGGCATCCGAGGAGATTTGTTTACAGTGGTGTCAAAAGCTCTCGCAGGCTTGTGGGCAAAGCAAACTACTTCGAGAGGAGAGCGGACGAGGTTGGGGTCTGTCGCGGTCGAAGGCGGTTTGTCGTCGGCTGTCGGCTGTCGGCTGCCCTGGATTCAACCCAAGTCGCAGGGCTGAGACGGGGCGCGCGTTTTCGGATTCCCACTCTTTGGTCATCAAGCGACCTTACTCCTGAGACGGACGGACCGTCCGTCCGAAGTGGACCGGTGCAGCGCTTCGGCGCAATGAGAGCTCATTGGAGGTGTCTAGTGAGCTGTCTACGTTTGGGCTGATGCTGGTTCGAGGGAAGGGGGAGGGGGTCAGACCCAAGCCTTGTGCAGCAGCCGGCCGCTCAAAGAAGGGCAGGCACGCGCGTCATGCGCTCTTCTCCCCTCAGCCTTCGCCTCGATCGAAACGGCAGCGTCGCTCGCCAACCGAGTGCCATCACGACCCTACGTCCCGAATTTCTGCCCGGCCTTCAAGCACCCTTCCACTGCGAAGGTGAACTCTCCCTTGCCAAGCTCAGCTTGCGCGCTTCTTAGACAGACCTCTCAATGACAAGTCTGACCGAGCCTGCCTTCCCTCCGCTGCCCTTCAAACCGGCCGCCGACGTCGCGCTTGCGTCTTCAGCCCGCCTTCCATCTCCCTCATCCCACCCTTCAGTCGTGCTTCGCCAGCGCTCGTTTTGTGCTCGCCCTAGTATTTAACCCTCCGGCGTCATGCCTTCCACCCAGCCGCCGCCGCCGTCACCGCTGCGGACAGGCATCATCCCTTCCCCCGGGTCGTCAAATGCCTCAACGCCGACGCCTGGTCCAAATCAGACGGCGGCCCCACCCGGGCTGGCTTCCCCGTCTTTTCTGAATCAGCAGCCGACGAGCCGTACCCAGTCGCCCTTCGTGCCAGCCTCGCAGTCGTCGCACCGCGTCTCGCTTTCGGCCTCGTCCACCTCGTCCAACGGCTCCAGCTCGTACCTAAGCGCCTCGGCCTCGGCTAACCAGCCTTCGTCTGCCTATCCTTCGTCGGCATCCAATGCCTCGTCCGCCGACCGTTCACCGCCGTCGCCGTCGTTCCGGACTGTCCAGGCAGCCCACCAGGGCCTCGTCGGCGGCGGCGTCGCCGGGCCGGGCGTAATGCTTGGTCCCTCGCCTGGCGTGAAAGTGCCTGGCGCAAGCGCCGTCCGTACACCCGGGGGGAGTTTCCTCTCGTCCGCTGAGGAAAGCGTCTGGGCACCTCCCGGAAGCGCGACTCGTGTTCGGACGCCGCTCGGCGGCTGGGGCGCCGTTGAAGAGCTCGGGCCGTTTGGCAGCGGGACCGGGACGCCCATTCAGCAGCTGCCACCCCAACCGATCATCAACCAGCAGTTGCAGCAACAGCAGACACTTCAGCAGCCTCCGAGCGAGGACGATGAGCTCGACAAGCTGCTCAAGAAGAGCCCTCTTGTCAACGTTTGTCCCGGACACCTTGCGCGATGAAGACATCGACCAGGTGACCGTTACTGACGACAGATAACGTACCGACCTGTAGAGCATCATCGCCCGCATCCACCAGTCTGAGTCGACCGTCTCGGCCCTTGCTGCGCAGCTGTCGACCATCAATCTCTCGCTCTCGTCACTTGTCCCTGGTGGCTTCGACCGGCCCGGCGCGGTTGACGGCAGCGTCGGCCAGTCTGAGGCGGTGAGGGCACTCTCGAGCCAGGTCGTCGCACTCTCGTCATCTGTCAGTCAGCTCCAGAGCCTGCTAGCGACTCAACAAGCAACGGCTCGCGGCCAGGCACCGCATCAGCCCCAGCTGCCGACGCCCAACCTTGCTCCCGGTGGTCCTGGAACGCCTGGCGCGGGCGCTGGCTACGTCCCACCTTCAAATCCGGCGTTCGGTACGGCACCTCTCGGATCGACTTTCAATCTGACCCTGCCAAACTTGAAGGGTCTGCCTACCCCTGGCCAGCAAGGGCCACTGTCGCCTCAGCCGCTACGGTCGCCTGGCGCTGGTGCATTTGGCGCTAACGGCCCCTTCCCGACTCAGGCCGACGGTCCAAAGAGGCTCAATGGAACCGGCCCTGGTTCCGTGGTTGGTGGAGCCGGCCCGGGTGGTGCCTCGCGCCCTTCCCTCGGCAGCCGGGCATTCACGTCACCTTTCAATGGTGGCGCCTCATCGTCCGACCCTCTGCCTTCGCCCGGTGCCGGCCCGAACGCGCCTCGCCGGCCGACTGGTAACTTCAACCGGCTTGATTCCTTCGACGTGTCTGGCGACAATAATGGCGGCTGGCCTGCACCCCCGGCCGGCCCGCTGACGCCCGGCGGAAGCACTCAAGGGCCGGGGACGGCGCACAACATGACCAAGTGGGATCAGGTCGGGCTCGTGCCCGAACTTCTGCGCGGCATCCTCAAGTACGGCATTGGTCCGCCCAACAAGATACAACAGCGGGCGCTACCGTTCCTTCTCAAGGGATCCGACATCATCGCCCAGGCGCCTCCGACTCAGGAGCGCATCATCGCCTACGTTGTGCCCGGCATCAACGTTTGCCTCTCGCACCCGCTCCCTATACCGTATCAGGGCCCGCAGGTCGTCATCATCACGACGACTGTCGACCAGGCGACGCAAGCCTACAAGGTGTCAGTCTGCCGCCCTCGACTATGATTTGTCGTCCACTGACGACGTTCAATCTATCTGGCCCTTTCAGCGTTCGTGACTTGGCGACGCCCCTTTCTGTCCGTTCGTCGCTCTGTACCGGACTCGTGAACGCCGCCAACCCAACATGGATTGAGGAGCAGCGCATGCTCGCCCCGACAATTGTTGTCGGCACTCCGGCTAAGGTCAACGAGCTCTTTGCCGAGGGCCGTGGCCTCAGCGGCGAGCAAGTCCGGTATCTCGTCATCGACGAGGTTGATCAGCTAATCGCGCGCAATCTGTACGAGCATGTCGTGCGTGTCTCTTTGCATGCTTTGCGATCGATGTTGGGTCAGAGGGCTGACGACGTCTGACGCCTTCAGGTTGAGGTTGTCAAGCGATTTCCTCTTCCCCGCAACCGGGCTGGCGGGGGGGCCGGCACTTTCATGTCGCCCGCCGTCGCGGCCTCGCCATACGACAATGGAGCCCAGTCGCCGTTCAACCCCTCGTCCAACAACCCTTTCCCTACCTCGGGCCGTGGTCGCTTCCCGCAGCAGCAGCAGCAGCAGCAGAGCAACCTCGCAGGCACTATCGGCGCCCCAGCGGCGCAAGCTGGCGAGCCTAGCAGCGGTGTTGAGCGGCAGACGTGTCTCTTCTCCAACACGGTTCCACAGGACGTTCTCAATTTCTCCAACGCGATTAACGTCCGCGAGCCGGTTCGGGTTCTTGTTCGTCGAGATGGCGGAGGAGGAGCCGGAGGTGGCGGCGGCGGCGGTGGAGGAGGCGGCGCTGGTCAGGTCAGCCACACCGATCCGACAACGCCAGGCGCTAATGCGGCTGGCGCCAGCGCTGGACTCAAGCATCTCTACCTCTACCTTGCCATTGCTTCTTCGGGCGCCGCACGTGCCGCCGACGGCCCGGCAGGAACGATCGGCTCGGGTCGAGCCGCCGCGTCGGGGCCCGAGAGCAACCAGGCTAAGGAGTGGAAGCTCGACGCGCTTGCTGATCTCCTCGACGACGAGGCGACGCTGCCGGCACTCGTCTTTGTCGGTAGCGAGAGCGCGATGGACGCCGTTGTCTACAAACTCTCGACCAAGGGTGTCGATGCCTTCTTCATGGTGCGTCTCTTTGCTCGGGTATGAACTCGCCTCACCATTGAAACTGAACTTCCTCCCTCACTGTGCAGCACCCTGGCATGAATACTCAGGCTCGGCTGGTGGCGATTAGTAAGTACCGCTCGCCGGCATATTCCGGCCGCGGCCGGGCACTCGTTGTCTTTGACCTGCACGTCAAGATAGCCGACATTGGCCCCCAGCGGCTTGTCATCAACTACGACCTGCCGCGCTCAGTTGAGGGCTACGCACAGCGCGTCGGCAGCGCCGTTAACGCCAACGTCCAGGGCCGGGCGGGCGTCGTCGTCAACCTCATCCAGGCCAACGGCGGCGACGTCGAAATGCTGCGCTCGATCGAGTGCGCTTACAAATTCAAGTGCTCCGAGGTGCGTCCCACTGACCGCTCCGGCGCCTTACACTGTCCTGCTAAGGTTCATTTACCTGTCCCTCGCAGGTTCCTGTCAACCTTCGCGAGGCCTTCTAGACGACAATCGTGCCCATCAATCTTCACGTGCGCTGTAATATCCGTTCCTTCGTCCTCCCGTGTATCGCTAGCCCTCCGCAGCACCCCATCCCCACCATCGTACAAAGGCCGTACAGCCGGTCCCATGCCTTCTTGAGGCATCAAATCTCCACACACTGTAGCGCAAAGCAACCAGTATCGATGTGCAAAGCAACATTAGAGACCGCCGCTGCCGAAGTCGGTGCCGCGGCTTCAATGGTCTGCGTCAACCTGCAGGTCACGCAGCGCCGACTCATGAGTTCGCTCAACATGACTGCCCGAGAACTCGGTCTTGATGAGTGGCGCCGCCGCGTCATCGGCGTCGATCGAGCGATCAACCGAGTACCCGTGACCGTCGCCGTGGCTGCTGCTGGCAGACGTTCCTTCGGCCTCGGCGTAAATCGAAGAGGCGACGTCGTCGACCGGGTCCTGCACGCCCTGCTCCTCGGTCCTGATTCGCTTAGCACCCCCTTCCGCCGATGGGCCAATGAGCAGATCGATGCCGGTCGTTGTCTCGCCCCGCTTACGTTTGCTCTCTCCCCTCCGCCGTATCTGTTCCGCATATGCACATTCGCCGCCGACGCCAGCCTTTATGCATCGCTCGCACGGGCCGGGAGGCGGCGTTGGGCAGCGAAGCTTGTGCGTCCGACAGCGAGCGCAGGCAATGGGCGTCTTGGGCGGAACAGGAGGCTTGACGTCGCCTGTAGGGTTCACCGTCGTTGATAAGGAGGCTTGGCCGCCGCCACTGCCGCCGGAGGGACAGTGTGTAGGCGAGCCAGACGAGAAAGGGGCCTCTGTAGCTGTCGTCGTGGGTCGATCGCCACTGAGCTGACTGCTGAAGACAGCCGACGAGGATGAAGGGGTAGGAGGCGCAGGCAAGTCTGGCATTCGCGTGGCCGCGTGCGATACTAGAGGGACCGGGACTCAGGCGTCAGATCACACAAGTGAGTGCAATCACTCGATTTGCTCGGACAGGACTTTATATCGGAGAACGCACATAGACTGAGCTCGTCAGAGTTCAGACCGGCAAAGTCGAGCAGATCCATTGCCTGAATGGATGTCGGTGAGAAGCCAAGCGCGTCCCCGGATGATCCGCCCGTCGAGGGCAGTGGAGGGCGCCCAGTACTGTCGTTGCCGCCGATGGGCGCTGCAGACCCAGATGGATGACTGGCTTCGGACGGCGCGCCCGGACCAGCATCATTTCTTAGCGCAGGGTCAATCGCCGAAGCCTGGCTGCGGTGAGCGTGCAGCTGCTGATGCAGCTCGGGATCGTGATCGGAGTGCGGATAGTCGGCTGGCGGGCCGTAGTTGGACGGACCCGCCTCAGCATTCGCGTGTGCAGCGAGAACGTCGCCGTTGTGATGATGCTCGGCTTCATGTAGGCCGAAAGACGGGTGCGCATCGCTACCTGTTGCGCCGGGCGCCGATGCGTACGCCTCGTGCCAGGCCTGCTGGCTGGGGTGATGATCCCCGGCTTGACTACCGCCGCTGTGACCATCCGCACCTGCATACTGACTAGCCGTTGACGAGTCATTGACCGACAAAGATGAGACGCCCATGCGGTCGCCAGTATCCTCGCCACCGCTCTGCTGCTGGCCGCCGTCGCCGCTCTTGCGGTTCTTCTTTCCGAGCCCGCGTCTTCGGATCTCTGCGACGTACTCGCATCCGCCCGGCTCATCCGCCGCGAGGCCCTTTTTAGAACAGCGCTCGCACGGCCGGCCGCCAGAGCACTTGAGCTTCTGCTTACGGCAGCGCGCGCAGGCGATTGGGATTGTTGGCGGCCGAGGGCCTCTCGAGGTGGAAGCGGCTGCCGCCGTTGACGATCCGGCTCCATCACCCAAGGTTTGATCGACGCCGGCGAGATCCACCAGCGTAGCAGATGCCGACGGCGGATCGGGCAACGCGTCGAGCGCCGCCTGATGGTCCGCTGGCGCGACGTGATGGAGAAGATGATGCTGCTCCTGGTAGCTAGCGTGCGGGTTGAACAGATGGAATGTATCAGCGCCGACAACGCCGGCATCGAGCTCGCCGCTGCCGCCATCCTCGTGCTCGCCGAGTGAGCCTTCCTGTTGCTGATGTTGAGGGTGGAGTGTCTGGTGCTGCTCGTGCGCATACTGGCTTGAGTCGTGAGCCGAGGTTGCCGGGAGATGGAGCTCAGCTGACGGCGGCAGCACGTGGTGATGGTGCTGCTGCTGGGCGAGAGCGAGCAGCTGCTCGCCGTCGTGATCTTGCTCGGCTGAACCGAGGCCAAGGGCCGGGTCGAGCGTGACGTCGTCCATCATTCACTGGAGCCGCCGTAAAGGGGTCGCTGGACTTGTCGGTCGGAGGCTGTCTGCCAGGCCTCGTCTCAGGTTGCTCGGTGGCAAGAGGGAGAAGGCGGCGCGTGGGCGATGTCGGGGCGGCTTGGGCTCCGAAGATTTCGTCGCCTGCGCGAGAGTGTCGACCAGCCCGGGACTGCCTGCACCTGTCAGCCGCTTCCGACGACACCCTCCCGCCCGAACTCCCCTCGCAACCGTCATACATCTTCGACGCAGCAGATGTCTGGACAGGGTGCCAACTACACGGCCGGCATGGGTCAGAACGGCGGTGGTGGCGTCAATCACGAGCGCTTCGTTGCTCAGGTCTACCTCTGCGCCGGTGCGTCTTCCTGTCGTGCTCACTAGCTGCTTCCCTCGGGGTGGCCACGGCGAGTCTTTGCGGCTCAGGGATTGGATTGGATAGCTGTCACTCTGCAGCCGGATAGCTCTTGTGGCAAGCGGAGGGGCTCGAGTAGCGAGCTGCAGGAGAGGTCCGATCAACGCCCTACCTCAGAATTAACCGCGTCCTCGCACACACCAGACTGCGCCGCTGAGAACTCGATCAAGATTGGTGAGCCGATCCGGTGCCGCGAGTGTGGCCAGTGCGTACCTCTTCCAGCTCTTGTTGCCTTCTCGCAGGCAAGAGAATTGACGAACTTGCCGTGGGTCGCTCTATTTGCCTGTAAGCCGTGTCATGTACAAGCCTCGGACCAAGCGAAGTCAGTTGCTCTTTTTTGCTCGTCTCCTTGAGTCATTGCTGACTATTCACCTCTTCACATCCGTTGCGTCTTTCAGTGGTCCGTCGTTTACCTTGCTGTTGTGGAGGTCGCACTGCTTGATTGAGCTTGCTGATGACTCACCCGCCCTGTCCTCACTACTAATATGCAGGTCCAGTTCGAAGCCCGTTAGGCCTATCTTCCTCTCCAGCTCATTCAGGATCGCAATAACTGCTCTAGACCACAAAGAGAGAGCGTCGCGAGAGGAGGCAGTTGCAGTGGACTTTTTCATCTCGCCGGGAGCATTGGTTCCTAGGCGGGCGGCCTGCGCGTAGTCAGCAGTACCAGGTGCACTCGATTCCCGCTCCCTCTAGCCAGTCGTCGACTCGGCCCACCCATGCCTCTTCTTCCTCCATTCTCACGTGCTGCAGCCATTGATGCGTGTCATTAAACCGTCATCGATCTCTCACATCGCTCGGGTTGAGTCTGCATTGACATATGACCACATCTTCTGAACAAGATCGTTCGTCGTGTAAGGGGCGTGCAACGACGTTCAGCGCATAGGCTCAGAAAGAGCATGAGTCCGCACGTGCGCATAATGAGGAGGCCTCGTTGATCCGGAACAACGAGTGCTCGCCAATTCAGCCTGTCCAATCGTAGCGTGCGTCTAAGCATGATGCCTGGAGCAGCTCACTCGCACCGAATCAGCGGGAGTCAGCACGGAGGGCGGGCCACTCAGTTTGCGACGCACCTATGATGGACCATCACGCACCATATCGCGGCGTCCTCTCTGGACTGGTACAGCGCGCTCCCGTCAGGCAGACGCTGCCGACGGGCGTGCGAAAGGGCCGGCCAGCCGGCTAGCTGCGTACACGACGGCGGCCTGCCTTGGAGCAGCGGTTGCCCCTAGGCCGACGCCTCCTTCTTGCCGACGAGCTCTTGCTCGAGTCCTTCGACAAGCCGGGCTAGTAGGCTGCCCTCGACAGCGCCCCCGGCGGCTCCTCCTCCGCCCGCGGCCGCCTCATCGCCCTCATTGGCGTTCGCAGACGAGGCGCCGGCCTGGCCGTCACGCGCGCGCGCCTGAAAGGCCTCCAAGAAGGCCGCAAGGTGGGCGTGAGCATCGGCCGGCGAGAGTGGCTGGGCCGATAGCGTCTGGAGGTGGAGCGGAGGCTGCAAAAGAGTGTCCATCGTCGACTGGGAGGAATGCTGTTTCAGGTCGGACTCCTGCTGCTGCTGCCTGCGCTCGCCTGGGTCGAAATCTGCGAGTACCTGGACGCCCACGCGGCCGGCCTATGGGCCTTCGGAGCGTGGGGACTCGAGTACATCAAGCTCATCAACGTGTCGGCATGAACGACGACCACCCAACCTTGCAGCTCCTTTGTTTGCCCGCGTGGCTCCTGTATGCTCCTTGCCAGTAACTGGTCGACATCTCTCAAAGGCGCCGCATCGTCACGCCGCCAGCCGGTCTTCTTCCGCCGCTCAGGCTCCAGCTCATCCCTCCGCTTCCCGCCGGTCCGTCCCCTCCCGCTGACGCTACGGAGCCCAAAGCCCAGCCCTGTGACTCCAGCTGCGACGTCCCTGCGCCCGACAACTTCGACACCAAAGGCCGCACACTCCATATACGGGGCTCGACCCATCTGGTCCGCCAGCATGCCCTCGTCCGTCGCTCGGCCAATGCAGGAGCGCCCGCCCTGTCCCTCCAACGAGGGCATGACGGTCCTCGACCGGACCAAGTTTGTCTCGACACTCGACGTCCTCGCCGTTCGGATTGGAGCGCGAGAGATTGGCTCCTTCCAACGAGAAGTCCAGCGCTGCGGCGATGGTTTCTCGCTTACGGGCCTCAAGTCGGTGCTTGCGGACGAGGCGGCGGCCGACCAAAAGTGGTGCTTACTCGGCAAGCAGGACATCGGTGCGTCTGCAATGGCGTTTGACACGGCGCCGATCCTCCTATCGCTGACCCCATTGCGCAACCCCGGGCCCTTGACTGTAGAGAGGCTCGCGCCCGAAACAATAAAGCTGCTTGAAGGTCGCGACGTACAGAAGCGAACAATTGACCTCACGTACGACTTCTGGACGCCTTGTGCGTGCCGTGTTGTACCCCTTCGTTCCTCTCAGCGCGTGCTGATCCTTGTCTCTGATTTGCGCTTGCAGCTGAGGTCATCCACAGCATCTTACCCAAGGAGCTTCGGGACGAGGCGCCGCAGGGCTTCTCGAAAGCTGGTCACCTGAGTGCGTTGCCGCCTCGCTGCCTCTATTCGCCGGCGGCTTGATCCGAGCAGCTTTGTTCTCGCAGTTCACCTGAATCTTCGCGACAAGTATCTGCCCTACAAGTATGCAATTGCTGAGATCTTGCAGAGCAAGAACGCTGGCGTTCGGACTGTCGTCAATAAGATTGAGACGATCAACGAGAGCGAATTTCGGACGTTTCCTATGGAGGTTCTTGCCGGGCCAGCGGACTTTGAAGTCACGATGGTACGCCCACGGTCGCTTAGTCGCTCCTTTTCATCCATGATTTACCGCAGCTGACGGGGCGGCCTACTTCACAGTCGGAGTCTGGCTGCGAGTTTACATTTGACTTTGCGAAGGTCTACTGGAATTCGCGGCTATCGCATGAGCACGAGCGGCTGATCGATATCTTCAAGAAGGGTGATATCATTGCCGACGTCATGGCTGGCGTCGGGCCGTTTGCGGTTCCTGCCGCCAAGCGGGGGTGCTTCGTCTTCGGCAACGACCTCAACCCAGAGAGCACGCAGTGGATGGACGTCAATCGGCAAAATAACAACATTTCGACCGACACGCTTCGGATCACGACGCTCGACGGCAAAGCGTTCATTCGGCGCGTCGTTGGGCAGGTTGGGGCTGAGCCTTTCCAGCCGCTCGAACTTAACGCTAAAGGCGAGCCGAAAACAAAAGGCGACCGCGACCGTGACCTCTCGGCCAGGATCAAGAAGCAGAAGACGGCGGGCAAGGGTGACGATCGACCCGCCGGCATCTCGAACGAACTTACTGAGGCGAGCAAATTGAACCTGCTTCGGCCGTCGTCACCGTACATCAAGCACTTCATCATGAACCTCCCCGCGAGCGCCGTTACCTTCCTCGGCGCCTTCCGCGGGTCGTATGCCGGTCTGTCCAGGGCGGACCGGGCGGCCGTCGAGATGCCGATCGTCCACTGCCACTACTTCAACAAGGCCCCGCTCGCGGAGGACCACTCGGACGAGAAGGCCGAGAAGGCGCTGATGGAGGTGGGTCTCGAGTCGTTGCGTGCTCAGCAATCTCTCTTGCTGACTCCGCACCTCATTTGTGTCCCTTTGCTAGCTCGCCTCGCACTTCCTCGGTCACACGATCGACCGCGATAGCCCCGGCTTCTACATCCACAAGGTCCGGCTCGTTGCGCCCAACAAGTGGATGTACTGCATCGGCTTTGAGCTTCCGCGCGAGGTAGCCTTTGCCGAAGCGTTGTGATGGACATGGACTCTTGCAGCGCTCGCCTTGTAGCCAGACCTTTTGAAAGAGCATTACCCGCTTATCTGATGGTCGAAGACCTGCGTCAACCCTCACGAGGCTTGAATGCTTGTGGGCGGCCAGGTATTTGTCCGGCGCACGCGCACGGTCGTCGCGGCGCCAATGGATAGCCAGGCGCTCCACCCGCCGCGTGCGACCTTCGCTCCGACCCTCCTTCGGTCCAGTCGCCGGGCCAGGAAGGTCCTCCTCGGCCAGCCTGGGCAGCGTCTTGACAAGCTGACCAGCCACTCGCCTCCCACCCTCGCTCACCGAACACTCCAGTGCATGCCTTGAGTCCCGATCCGGCTTCGCCTGTCGCCTTTAGCCGTCGCCTGTTGCCGTTTCCACAGCTTGGCTTCGTATCTCTTCTGGACTGCAGACTTCCAAATATCCGGTCCCACCGGTCGCACACGAACCTCCGCTACAGCTCTTTTGACTACGCTCGATGACTGGCGCTTCCGCCATCGACGCCGCTCCGTCGCCAGCGACGCCGGCCGAGGTCGCTGCGCTCGAGCTCGAGGCTGTTGAACACCGCTACCGGCCATTTCTTGCCAAGGCGGCTGGCGAGACCGAAGCCGATGACTGGACGGCAGCGCTCGAGCTCGACACCGTTCGCCAAATGGTCGAGGCTATTGGGTCGGATTTGCCACAGCTGAGGATTCTCATTCTCTACGGCTCGCTGCGTGAGAGGCGCGTCGTCTGCCACGGCCCCACTTGATGCGCTGTGCTGACGCCGACCTCCTTCGGAACTCGCAGGTCCTTTTCCCGCCTGATGGCCTACGAGGCCGCACGAATCCTCCTGCGCTTAGGCGCTGATGTCCGCGTCTTTGATCCGAGAGGGCTGCCGATGAAGGACGGCGTTTCGGAGATGAACGCCAAGGTGCTCGAGCTCCGAGCCTTGAGCGAGTGGTCTGTGAGTTGCTCGTTCTGCTCTCGTTCATCGTTCTGCCTTTCGGAACGGAGCAGCTTGCTGACAGCCTAGTCCTGCCGTTCTATATTTGCGTCGTGGGTGCACTTGGTTGCGAATCAACACAGGACGGGCACTTTTGGTGTTCACCCGAGCAGCATGGCACGGTCACTGGCTTATTTAAGACGCAGGTGCCTTCTACTCTTTCCTCTCATGAGCTGCTCTCACTGGATTGACTTTCTCATCCCGCCTGCACGATCAGATTGACTGGATCCCTCTGTCGGCCGGTTCGGTGCGACCATCGCAAGGGCGGACTCTGGCAGTCTGCCAGATCAATGGGGGCTCTCAAAGTTTCAACACTGTAAACCTCCTTCGTCAGCTCGGTCGGTGGATGCGGATGTGGACAATTCCCAATCAATCATCCCTGCCGTTTGCTTGGAAGTCGTTCACTGAGCAGGGTCGGCTCATGCCGTCGCCAAACCGAGATCGACTGGTGGACGTCTGCGAGGAACTCATGTGCGTACTCGGTCTTGGGGGGATCGTAGCCATCTGAAGTACCGCAGGTTGGTTGACGTCCCTCGTTTGTCCTGACAGCAAAACCACAGTCCTCCTGCGGCCACACAAGGCGCTACTCGATGACCGCTACTCGGAGCGGGAAGAAATGCGGGAGCATGGGCGTTTGCGGACACAGGCCGAACAACACGCTGCCAAAAGGTAGGGGCTGTGCGGGCTACACTACATGGATAAACATATTGCAAGCGGACGCACACTCAGCAGCTGGCGCAGTAGCCGCCGCTACCCAAATTGCAACCCCAGCAGCTGACGACCCCGACGCCTGCGGATTTCATACCGAGCCCGACGATTGATGTGAGGCCTTCGCCAAGAACAAACCCGCTCGCGATGACGATAACTAGTTAAAGAGACGTGTCCGGTCATCAGCAGGAAGAGCCGGCAGAGATTTGAGATGTTGCGGACGGACCGATGAGAGGGACTTTGCCGCTGCGCGAGAAGCGCAGCGCGACGAAACCGCCCAGCAGACGAGCGATGGAGAAGCTTGGTGTATTGAGAAAGCCAATGGCACTGGGTAGCTCAAGCGGGCGACGATCACTAACAGGCGATGACGCTCGAGGAATTGTTGGCTGATTACTCACAAGGCAATGCCGCTAGGAATGTGTTTGAGCCATGCCGGTGGATTGCGGAGAAGAGTCGGACCCATCGACTTGATGAACGAAGTTAGTGCGAAAATCGTGCCAGAGATGACCATGAACGTCGGAACCTTGTCTGGCAGGTGGCCAGTATTGAGTAGGCGGGCGAGATTGAGCCTGAGAGATACATGTGTCAGCGCTCAGTCAAGCTGAGCAGAACTCCCATGAGCGCACCAGATTGCAGCCGTCGGGACACGGAAGGCCGGACCCGGGATCTCGTAGACAGACTTGTATAGCTTGTACGCCGCGGTTGAAACGAAGATGCTCGCGAGGGAGCCGATCATCTGGCCGTAGAACTGCGAGCGGGGCGACGCGCGAAGTAGGGCACCCGTCTTGAGATCCTGCATCAGGTCGCCGGCCTGCTGCGCGCCAGCCTCGGCGACACCACCTGTGGGGTGAAACGGACAAGTAGTCAGCTTGGCTGCACTACAATGGCCACAGGCAACGCTAGACATTACGCACCGGCGATGATGTTGGCCACGACACGGCCCGGTTGCAATACAGCGAAGAGCAACTGCGAGATCTTGCCGATGCCGCTGACCGGGTTGAGGTCGGTCTCGCCCAGTGCGCGGACACTAGGTCGTTCAGTGCGACGGGTCAGTGATCAGTCACCGGCGCTGGCAGCAAAGGTTTGTCGAAGACCAACCCGAGTAACGAGAGCATGCAGGCCAGGATGAAACCAAGAGCCGTCGCCCAAGGACTGATCGTTCGGCTGCCAAAGAGGGCCCAAATGATGGCGATGCCGCCGACGGCCGACGAGCCAAGGCCGATCCAGACCCACGACATCGGAACGAGCCGATCGTCCGACTCATACTCCTCCTCTTCATCCTCGAGCTCTTCGGCCGTCGGCACATAATCGAGCCCTCGATCGTCGGCCGAGGCAAACAGCTTGGACGTCGAGCGCTGCCGCCGGTGAGACAGGATCACGCGCAAAGACGAAAGGCAGATGGGGACGAGGGAGACAAGAGACTCGGCAATCTGATGAAAGGCAAAAGTCAGTGGGTTCGCACTCGGCAGCCAGTAGAGTCAGAGGACGCACCATGATCGCCAGGGCGATCCAGAGGATCCAGCCTCTTCCACCCTCGGCATCGCTGACCTTGCCTGGAGCCCAGCCCTGATGCTTGGCCAAGGGAGCAAGGACGGCCCAGCCGACCAGCATTCCGAGGTTCATTGAAAGAGTCGTTTCGAATCCCATGATGATGCCTTGACCGATATAAGACAGCGAGGGCGAGAAACTGCAAAGGTGAGCCGTTGATCAGCCTCCGGCGGGAGACCGCAACGACTTCGGAAGTGAAGTTAACGCACGTCCAGAGATAATCGCTCGCAAGACTGCCGCCGAAGATGTCGAAGATGGGCATCGCAAAGATGACGGGAAACAGCAGACTAGCGAACTACTCAGAAGGAAAGAATCGGCCGTGTGAGCATAAGAATCCAGTCTGAAGGCAGCAGCGCATCTGCTTCTCACTGTGAGGCCCGAACTGGCGGCAAAGCTGAAGCCGAGAGCTCTCCAGCCAGAATTACCCATGCTCTCGAGCTCGACGCCCTGCTCCTCGCCATCAAAGTTGTCGACGCTGTGAGCATCTTCGTCGTTTGAGTCATCCTGGCTGTCATGCACCGTGAGCGGTCGATAACCTCGTCGCTGTCGCGGCGCAGGCGGAGTCGAAGGGGAGGGTTGCGAGTGGAGTACCGCAATAAGCTGAGCGGTTGCCGTTCCAGAAGGGAAGACGAGCTTCTCCTTGACGATCTGTGGGCAGCAAAGAAGGGGGTTAGCTGTTGGCTAACGTTGGCGCAGTCTCATCCTGCCCGGCAGGACTGACCACTTGCCGCCGGAGCGGAGCGGCAAGGAATACGCTGGTTGGTATTAGATGAGGACAAGACAGAATCAGCAGGCAGATTATACGTCTTCCAAAGTGATACGGCGTCGAAGGCGAACCCGAAAAAGGCGACTGCCGCGCTCCAGGCCATGAGTGAGCCCCAGCTCAGGAAGATTGGATGTTCGCCATCGCGCTCGAAGTCGAGCATCTCCATGGCGGGAATAATGCCGACGAGACCGGCAGCGAGCGGCAAAGTGCCCGTAGCGACGGCCGTCGTCTGCAGGACGACATTCTCCTGCGGCGTGAAGGCTCGGGTTGGCCGGAGGATCGGCGGGAGAGGCAAACGCCTCAGACCGGCAAAGAGACCGTAGCCGAGGAGAGCCGACTGGAGCGACATCATCGAGATCCAGCCAGTCTGGAGACCAAAGTAGAGGTTGGTGAAGGCTGCGAGACAGGGTGAGCTACCTGGGAGCAGCCTTACTCGAGACAGCAGAACGCACCCATCAGGCACCCGACTAGCCGAAGTAATAAATTGAGCCGAGATCAATGGCCGCTCTCCCCATACATTCGGGACCTGTCTTGGGCGCACCTAGGAGGCCGACCGTGACCGCGCGAAAGGTGAAGTCGCCCTCAATCTCGCTTCGGTTGTCGTAGGTGTCGGCCCGTGCGACGTCCGTCGGCGCTGGACGCGCTGCCGGCCGCCAGAAGTCAAAGCTGTAGGCCGATAGGCGGATTAGTAACGCATAAGGCAGACTCTACCACTCTCAACGTACAAAGACGGATTCATGATGGACCCAACGAGCGAAGTGGTAGGTGGAGGAGATCGGGGTTGGAAGGGTGAGCGCAGAGGTCGCTGACCGACCTCGCTTGCCCGTCCGACGGAGTTGGCCGACCCGCCTCGCCTTGCCTAGCCGGCCGGCGCTCGAGCGCCTGCGTGCAACGTCTTCCTCTATTTTCTTGTGGCCAAAATCAAAGCATCGTATCCATGGCTCGCCCACTCTCTGCCTCCAGCTGCTGCTTCCAGCTGTAAGAGCCCTGAGGGGAAAAGGAAGTTGGCCGAGCGGCCATACTTCTCCGCCCGCCCACCGAAGCGGTCCCCGCTTCCTCGTCACCCCTTTTGGACCGACCGTCGAACAGCCATCTTTTTCCTGCCTCCCCCCCCCCCCCCCTCCCACTGTCCCACAGGGTCTATCTTCCCAAGTCTTCTTCTCTCAGCGCGCTCCCCTTTTGGATCTCTCCGTCACCGAACCCATGGCCGACTTGACGGCGCTCATCGACGCCATCTTTCCGTGGCTGGTGCGTTCAGCGCGACCCTCGCCCAGGCTCGCGCACCCGCTCTCGTGAAGCGCAGCTGACGGGCCGGACGACCTCTATCCCCAACAGCGGGCAGCCGTCCGTCTGCTTGAACCGGCGGTTATCTTCCCGCTCGAGGCGAGGCCAGCCTGGACGGTGTGGAACTCGCCACTGCTGTTTCTGCCGCTACCCATCCTTCTGCTGCAGGCGTTCCTGCTCTTTCAACCAGGCGCGCCCTCGCACAATGTCAACCTTCGGCTGGCCATCCTGCCGCTCTCGCTCCTCGCCGTACTCCAGCTCGGCTTTGCCCGCCGGATGGACGTCGCCGAAGACTCGCACCTTCGGGACTTTAACCAGCTCGGCTGCCTTTATAGTCTCGTCTGGGCCGGCCGGGCGCTCGAGTTCGGCCTCCGCTCGGAGCCTCCAGCTTGGGTCGGCTGGACCGGTACGCATGTCGGCAAAGCCAAGGACGCTCTCAGAAACGGCCACAGTTCGGCCGAAGTCACGAAAGAGCGGCCGGCAACGACGCTTCTCAACGTCAACCAGAGCAGTGAAGGCACCCCGTTCGGTACGCTGCGGCTCGCTACGCGGTACCTTTTCAGTGCATCCACCGGAAGGCTGTCCGAGGCCATACCACTAGCCACTGACACTCGTCGAACTATCTCGCAGCGATGCGCAATCTCGGATTCTCGCCCGGTCTCGCCCCGACCTTCTTCACGCCCAAGCCAGAGCCGGTCGAGCGCTGGAAGGCCGCGAAGCACCAAGTCGGCATGCTCCTCTCGTGTTACCTGTTCATCGACTTCCTCATCCTCCCCTTTTCCTTCCATTCGGACTTTCGTACAGTCGCTGGAAGTCAGTACGGAAGCCTCTACGCCCCTCTTGAAGCGCCCTTCCCGGCCGGCATCCCGCCCTGGCTGTCAATGATCATCTTGACGTTCTGCATGGGCGTCTCGCTTCACGTCGGTGCGTCCACAGCTGATGTTCGATTTCGCCTGTAGCTTCCAGCTAACAGACTCTCTCCGCTTCATCCCTTTGTGTAGTCCAAGGTGCGTCATCAGTGTTCTGATTTGGCGCGTCCCCAAGCTGACTCGCGCTCCTGCCTGATCGCTAGTTCTCATGTTCCATATTTGTTCGTCTGCCGAATCCTTAGTCACGCGTCAGCGACGCCTACTGACGTCAGACCCGCTCTCGTTGCTTCCCAGTCGCCCTACCGTGGATCGTCTTTGCGCCGTCATCGACGGCGTCGCTCTACTGGCCGCACCTCTTCCAGCATCCGGAAGGCACGACCTCGCTGACGGAACTCTGGAGCTTGCGCTGGCATTCTCTATTTCGTGCCTCGCTCGGCTACTGCGGCTACGACTTCGTTAAATACCTCGGCGCTCCTCGAGCCGTCTCTGTGTGCGCTCGAAAGTTCCAGCCGCCGCGACCCTCAGTCAGCTTACCCTGACAAAGCCGCTGTGCTTCCTATTCCAGCATGGCTACATTCATCTTGAGCGCCCTGATGCACTGGGTTGCAATTGAGGCGCTCGGGAAGGGCCCAGAGTACGGTTCGACCTGGCCGCTCGCCCGCTTTTTCCTGATGCAGGGCGTTGGTGTCCTGCTCGAGGGCGCGTTCCGGGCAGCCACCGGCCGGCGGACAAAGGGCCTCATTGGCCGCGTCTGGGTCTGGTCGTGGATCTTTTTGTGGGCACCATCGGCAATGGAAGTGGTCAGTTTCTCCATGAAATCGAGCCTGTGAGGCGCAGTGGCCAAGCTGAGTTTCCTCTTCTCTCGCTTGACAGTACGCCCGCCGGGGTCAGACGGAGAGCATGGCGCTCGGCAGCCTGAGCGCCGGCCGGCCCATCCGTTGGCTCGTCCTCCGTTTGTCGGACTACTTTGGATGGGGTCTTTACTAGATTCACCGCTAGGCATAGGCATAGAAGGACAGAGATGGACTCTGCATGGCCTGTCTAGATCTGAAAGGGGGCGGCTCGGTCGATTCTTGACGCGGAGGGGGCGGAACCGCAGATGCAGCCCGTCTTCAGCACGCGCCGCGCGGACTCGTTGTCGCGCCGCCCTGGCGACCCAACCCCTCCGCCCGAGGTTCATCTACACTGTCTCGTGTCAACTCCTCTCCTCCCATCACAAGCGCTTCCGGCATCAAGTGCCCTTCTCCTCCGCAGCCCCGGCAAGGTCTCCACCCGCTCCTATGGCCTCGGACGACCAGGAGACGCCCATGGAGGACATCGAGCTCGGCGTCGTTCCGGCCGTTGAGGCCTCGCCTCCCGCCCACGAGGCAGCTGCCGCCGACAGCGACCGGACTCCCCAGCCGCCTCAGCAGCCCTTTTCGGAGAGCAAGCCCGACTCTGCCGATGGTTCCGCCAGCGTGAAAAGTGATTCGGCCGCGACGTCGCCTCCTTCGCCGCCGCCGAAGGAGTTGGCGGCTCCGGTTGAGCCCATCGCGCCGCTTGGCGTTGAGGTCGTCGGCGCGACCGAGGCCGCTTCCCTGCGGCCAGCCGAGTCCACCACTGAGGTGGCACAGGCGCCGGCTACTCCTGATGAGTCGGCTCCAGAGGCGCCCCCACCGCCTCCTGCGCGGAAGGAGTCGGTCTCGTCTCAGGCGAGTAGCCGGCGGGCGGCGCCTAGCCGAGGTTCGTCAGCTCTCGACCGGTCGCGTACCGGCTCGACTTCGACGATCTCGTCCATTCCGGCCTCCTCGTCGCTGCATCAGCATCGCGGCTCTCTCAGCACGTTGCCGGCGACGACGCTCTCGTCGATTCACCTTGTTACCGCGCTCAACCAGATCGGCGCCAGCAAAGAGGCACGCCGGTCGCCGCCCTTGCAAAAGGCCATTGCCGCAGCGCTCGAGGCGCTCAAGCAGGCCGAGACGACCGAAGAGCCGATCGACCAGGCCATGATTCTTGAACCACTCCGGCTCGCGTGTGAGACGCGCTCGGCCATCCTACAGAGCACGGCCCTTGACTGTATCTCGAAGCTCGTTAGTCACTCCTTTTTCCATGCCGGCCCGATCGGTGCGCTGCCCAGCGACTCGGCCGACGACGCGGCTGCGGCCGAGGTTCCTCGCGCTCAGGACACCGTCACCGTCTCTGATCACCTGGTCGCCATCATCACGTCGACGTACATCAGCGATGGGACGCCGGACGCAGTCGCCCTCCAGATCGTCAAGTCGCTTCTTGCGCTCGTGCTCTCGCCACAGACGCCAGTTCACCATTCGAGCCTGCTCAAAGCCGTCCGGACCGTCTACAACATCTTCCTGCTGTCGTCAGATCCGGTCAACCAGATGGTTGCCCAGGGCGGCCTGACACAGATGGTTCACCACGTTTTTGGCCGCGTCAAGGTCGAGTCGGTTCATCTCGGCGTGGATGCCGCGCGTGGCCTCCTCCACTCGCGAAAGAACTCTTCGGCGCCAATCGGCACGCCCAACGGCGCCGGACTGAGCGGCCAAACGACGCCGGCTGAGGTCAGCCTTGGCCTTTCAGCCGTCTCGCTCAGTCTTGATAGCTCGGGGACCGAGCCCGACCTGCGGTCATCGACGCCCATCGTTGACGACCGAGAGCTGCAGGACGGTCTGCGCCAGCCTGCGGGAGAGGAGTCGTTAGCACCTGTCCCAGTTGACCGGACGAACGGCGTCACCTCGCCTCTTGGGCACAGCAATCCGCCCACAATCATCCTGTTCGGCCCCACAGAGCTTCTGCGCGCGGATTTGTGCCTCGTCCCTGATACCTCCTTTGCTCCCTCAGATCGTCAGACGAGCCCGTGCAGCCGCCATCGCGGTCGCAGACCCCAGCTGTTCGGCACAACGGCGACAACGCCGACGATGACGACCACATGCCGCTCACCGAGCAAGAGATGTTTGTCAAGGATGCCTTCCTCGTCTTCCGCGCCCTCTGCAAGCTTACGATGAAGCCTCTGATGATGGACTCGTTCGTCGACTTTTTGCTTCCATGTCTCGCTCTACGCTTCGCTGACCACCCCGCCGGTGTCACCCATCATCAGGGACAAGGACTTAAAATCCGAGGCGATGCGTTCCAAGCTTTTGTCGCTCCACTTGATTCTGACCGTCCTCCAGTCGCACGTCGCCCTCTTCGCGTCGCCACACATCCTCATTCCCTCATCATCGCCCATCCGAGCGACCTTCGTCCAGGCTACCAAACAGTACCTTTGCCTCAGCCTCAGCCGGAACGCCGTCAGCCCTGTCGGACAGGTCTTCGAGCTCTGCGTCGAGATCTTCTGGAACGTCCTCAAAGGATTGCGCGGTAAGATGAAGGTGCAAATCTTTCGACTTGACAAGTCCTCAGCTCCACCGGCTGAAGCTTTCCCTGTTTGCCATCTGTCTCCTCTGGCAGAAAGAAATCGAGGTTCTTTTGAACGAGATTTTCCTGCCGATCCTCGAGATGCGAACGTCGACTATCAAACAGAAGTCGCTCATTCTCAATGTCTTCTTCCGGCTCTCGCAAGACCCGCAGGCGCTCGTCGAGATCTATCTCAACTACGACTGCGACCGGACGGCGGTCGAGAACATTTACGAGCGCCTTGTCGAGATCATTGCTAAGGTTGGCTCGACTCACTTTGCCCCCTCATCCTCGGGTAAGGAGGAGGTCACCGGCGTCGGCGGCGTCGGCCGTAATGAAGGCGGCCGAGCGGGCGCTTTCGACAAGGGCCCGATTATTCCCCCCTCGCTGACGACGTCGGCGATGTCGACCTCATCGAACGCCATCCTCAACAGCGCACCCGGCCCGAATGCGGCGAGCGACCCGGCCGCGGCGCTACCCTCGCAGCATCTCGTTGGCCACGCCGCACTGTGGGCCAATTTGCCGCCCGAGGTCAAGCTTCGGCGGCAAGCGCTCGAGTGCCTCGTTACGATTTTGCGCTCGCTTGTCCAGTGGGGCATCGTCGCCCCACGCGGTAACCTGTCCGAGAGCGAGTCGCGCCGTGACAGTGAGGATCAGCGGCGGGAAAGCACAGCCGACGGCGAGGGTGGCGTTCGGTCAGGCGGCCGGGCAACGCCCGCTCAGGTCGGCCCACTCGGTCCTGCGCGCGAGGACGACCCAGAGACGTTTGAGAATGCCAAGCAGCGCAAGACGACGCTGTTGGAGGGTATCAAGAAGTTCAACCTGAGTCCTAAAAAGGTCCGTCTGATCCACCTGACGTCTGCGAGGGGCTATCTCGCACAACTACTGACACGTCGGCCATGCGATCCCTTCCGTAGGGTGTCGCTTTCCTACTCGAGCACGGCTTCATCAGGAGCTCCACACCCGAGGATATTGCCCGTTTCCTTCTCAAGACGGACGGGCTCAGCAAAGCCCAGATCGGCGAGTATATGGGCGAGGGGTGCGTTGCCCGCTGTCTCTGCTGGTCGAGACGCGTCGATGGCTGATACACGTCGTCTCCCTCGTCACCCATGCAGTGCTGAGGCGAACGTAGCCGTCATGCACTCGTTTGTCGACTTGCTCGACTTCCGCAACATGAAATTTGTGGACGCGATCCGGACCTTCCTCCAGTCATTCCGGCTACCGGGCGAGGCGCAGAAAATTGACCGCTACGTGCTCAAGTTTGCGGAGCGCTACATTGCTGGCAACCCCGACACGACATTCGCCAATGCGGATACCGCCTACATCCTTGCCTTCTCAGTCATCATGCTCAACACTGACGCTCACAGTAAGAATATCAAAACGCGGCGCATGACCAAAGAGGAGTTTTTCAAGAACAACCGGGGCATCAACGACGGCAATAGCCTGCCCGACGAATTCCTCGGCGAGATCTATGACGAGATCCAGAATAACGAGATCAAGATGAAGGACGAAATCCAGGAGCCTCAGGTAGCCGCCGCGCCCGGCCTCGTTGGCACGCTGGTGAATGCTCGACGCGATCTTCAACGCGATGCGTACGTCCTTCAGTCGGAGGGCATGTCGAACCGAACCGAGGTACGTTGCTTCTTGTCCAACCGGGATACGGCCCCAGCTAATGGGTGCCCTCGTCTGTGCCATCTCGCTCGATGCAGGCCCTGTTCAAGACGCTTCTCCGCACGCAGCGTCGGGCAGGCGATAAATCGAGCGATCAGTACTACAGTGCATCGCACCTCGAGCACGTCCGGCCGATGTTTGAGGTTGCGTGGATGCCCTTCCTCGCCGCGCTTTCGGGTCCGCTGCAGGAGACGGACGAGCTCGATGTCGTCGAGCTCTGCCTCGAGGGCTTCAAGCACGCCATCAAGATCGTCTGCTTCTTTGAGCTCGAGCTCGAGCGCAACGCCTTCGTTTCGACCCTCGCCAAATTTACGTTCCTCAACAACCTCGGCGAGATGAAGACAAAGAACGTCGAGGCGATCAAGGCGCTGCTCGAGATTGCCGTCAGCGAGGGTAACCTTTTAAAGAAGTCGTGGCTCGACGTCCTCCGTTGCGTTAGCCAACTCGAACGCATGCAGCTCATCTCAAACGGTATCGAGACCCCAGACCTTCGGCGGACAACGTCGGCCTCGTCCAAGAAGACGCAGGGCTCGCGCAACTCGCGGCATGGGCCCGGCGAAGACGTCGCACTCGAGAGTCGATCCGCCCAGGTGACGGTCGCGTCTGACATGGTCTTCTCCTCTTCGCGGCATTTATCTGGCGTTGGTCCCTCGTCCATTAGTTCCACTGTCTCGACGGTCCGCTTGCAATGACTGACCTCGCCGACCTGTTCTTTGCTTTCAGTCGGCGATTGTAGAGTTTGTTGAGGCCCTCGGCGCGGTCTCGTGGGAGGAGATCCAATCATCGAGCGGCTCAGACCATCCGCGACTATTTAGTCTGCAGAAGCTCGTCGAGATCTCATACTACAACATGGCGCGGATCCGTCTAGAGTGGTCAGGCATCTGGCAGATCCTCGGCGAACACTTCAACCAGGTCAGTCAATCGCAACAACGCCGAAGTTCCAATCTCACACCGCTGACCGACCTTGCTCACATCGTTCAGGTCTGCTGCCACAACAATCCGAATGTCAGCTTCTTTGCGCTTGATGCGCTCCGTCAGCTCGCGATGCGCTTCCTCGAGAAGGAGGAGCTTTCGCATTTCCAATTCCAGAAGGACTTTCTAAAGCCTTTCGAGTACACGATGGTCCACAACACCAACTCGGACGCGCGTGACATGGTGCTTCAGTGCCTCCAGCAGATGATTCAGGCCCGGTCCGATACCCTTCGCTCCGGCTGGCGAACAATGTTTGGCGTCTTCTCGGCCGCGTCGCGAGTTCTCACTGGTGCGCATGTCGACCAGAGTTTACTGCTCGGACAATGGCTCACCAAACAATGGTTCACAATTTCCCTCCTAATCCTTGCAGAGCGCGTTGCGAGCTACGCTTTCGACCTCGTCGTGCGCATCTTTCGCGACCACTTTGCCCGCATCGTCCGCTTCGGCACCTTTGCCGACCTCGCCGTCTGCATCACCGACTTCTGCAAAGTCAGCAAGTACCAGAAGATCAGCCTCCAGGCGATTGAGATGCTTCGCAGCCTCGTCCCAGCAATGCTCGCGTGCCCCGACTGCCCGCTGAGCGAACCAACGGCAACGACGCCGGCCCCGAGCACCGAGATCCCTCTCGTCAACGACCCAATGGTCAAATTCTGGTTTCCCGTGCTCTTTAGCTACTATGACGTCATCATGAACGGCGAGGACCTCGAGGTCCGGCGACTGTGCGTCTCTGTTCACGTTGCAACTCTCCTGCATCCAGGATCGGCGCTGACCCAAGTCGTCGCCCCTCGTAGTGCCCTTGACTCGCTATTCAGCACACTCAAGGCGTACGGTGCCACCTTCCGGCCCGACTTCTGGGACTCTGTTTGTCAGGAGGTCCTGTTCCCGATCTTTGCGCCCCTCCGATCCGGCCACATGGCCGAGGAGGAGCTCTGGATCAGCACAACCATGGTGACCGCCCTTCGCAATCTCGTCGACCTCTACACCTTTTACTTCGAGACGCTCGCTCGGCTGCTTGACCCACTGCTCGAACTTCTTTGCTTCTGCATTGACCAGGGTGCGTAGTCTTGCGCTTCTCGATTTGGCGTACACAAGCGTCTAATCACTGCTTCCATCTGACATCAGAGAACGACACGCTCGCTCGAATCGGCACAACCTGCTTCCAGCAACTGCTCGAGAACAACGTCCGCAAACTCAGCGTCGAGAAATGGGAGCGCATCGTCACAGCCTTCGTTCAGCTATTCCAAAGCACTCTCGCGCACATGTTGTTCGACCCGAATCTGAGGTCTGAGAAGGAGCCGCTCGAGTCGCCTGCCTATCTCAGCGCTACTGGTACGCTTCTTGCGGTCGACTCGCGCACCCAACCTCGCTGACTCGATACCCATCTTGGTCCTGCAGCTCCTATGCCAGCCAACAGTACGCCAGCGCCGTCGGAGGACCAGGTCGTCGGTATGGCCATCGCCGACCGCCGGCGTGTGTTTCGCCAGATTATTCGGAAATGTGTCCTCCAGCTCCTCCTTATCGAGACGACGCACGAGCTTCTGCAAAACGCCGAGGTGTACGCGACGATCCCGTCGGAGCACCTTCTTCGCTTCCTCGCCGTTCTTGAGGACAGCTACCAATTTGCTCGCAGGTTCAACGCCGACAAGGACCTCCGGATGGCCCTGTGGAAAGTCGGTGCGTCGGAAATTATTCACCCCATCAGACTGACGGTCATCCGTCCGATGTGCGCTGATCCCCCCTACCTTCGTCCTCGCCCGTAAGGCTTCATGAAGCAGCTGCCCAACCTGCTCAAACAAGAGTCGAGCAGCGCCTCTACGCTCGTAAACAACCTTCTGCGCATGTATGAGGATCCTCGATCGGACCGACAGACAAGCCGGGCGAGCGTCCTCGAGCGCTTTATCCCTCTGAGCCTCAACATCCTCCACGACTTCAATGCCCTCGATGGCGAGAGCCAAGTCCGACACATCGCCGCTTGGAGCCCCGTCATCTGCGAGATTCTCGGCGGCTTCAACGGCTTTGACAACGAAACTGTGCGTCGTTTCGAACGCAGCCATCCTCGTCTCCAACGCCTAGCCGTTGACGCGCTTCGCTTACTCGACCGCCCGCCAGTTCGAGTCGAGCCTGCCCTCACTCTACCCTCTCTTGACCGACGTGCTCGCCCGCGACAACGTGCCCGAAGTTATGGACGCCCTGCGGCAGACCTTCATTCGCATCGGCCAAGTCAAGGGCATTACTGCGGTCGCCGCCTGATCTTTTTCATTCTCGAACGACTAGACGTGCCTCCCTGCTTTGGATCAGCTTTGTGTATCACGACCTTCCTTCACGCCTCTGAGACTCGGCCTTTGAGCAGTTGCGTCAGCTCGAATTCCACGGAGAGCCCCACGCTGACGGCAGCTGACGCGGTCTCGCCGCTAAGTCATGTTCATTCGCTCCGGCGCCGATTACCCAACTTCCTGACGATGCAGCTCTAGCCGGAGGGAGTGCGATTGCGAGGTCAGTAGTTACTCGCATAATCGATCTCAACGGCTGCAGGATCACCTTGTGAAAGGCTGGAGCGAGCAAAGATAGGAATTCGAGGCTGAATCAGCTCCAGAAGCTGGCTGCAGACTAGCCCGTAGGCGAGCTCACTTCCAGACGGCAGGCCCGTCTTTAGATTAAGCAGGACGTATCCGAGCTCGTCCTTCTGGAGCTTTCCAGAGAGCATCTTGCCTTCGCTATCGCGCTGGGTGACGATGCAGGGCGCCTTGAGCCACTTGGCGCCAATGACCTGGTCAGACGAGGGGGCGTGACGCCAGGGCAGGCGAGTTCAGCTTGCGCGACAAGCCGGATAGGGCAGCTCCGCCAAGAAGACGTACCTCGCCCTTTGATGTTTCGAAGCGACCCACGTCGTAGAACTCAATTTGATCGCCAGCCGTGTACTTCGTGTCTTCAGGGATGGCGTCGGACATGGTGCTATACGAGGGGAACGAACAGGATGCAATTGACGTTGGAGGAACGACCAGCCCAAAGGTCGCGTCATCCCCTCCGCGCGCGTCACGCACGCGCGACTTGCGCGCTCGTGAATCTCGGGCCGCTTGTTCGCGGGCGAGGAAAGCCCGCACGTCTGAGTCTCAAGAACAGCTGACGCCGGCGGTCCCCCCTTGTGTCGGCCGAGACGTCGTGAGCTACGAGTGTCGATGAGGGAGGGCTCACTCTGCCCCCGGACGAAGCGTCGCGCCGCAAACGGCACGACTCGTCCCCTGCAGGGTTTCCCTCGCCGACTTCTTTTTTCGTTCACCCGATAGTATCATCACGCTCCAATAACCTCTCTCAGCTCAGAAGACCAGAAATCAGGTCCGAGCATCTTTTGTAGATCAAGCGCTACGGAGTCCATTCAACCCACGCAGGGTTCCACGTCTGCGGTTTTCTGACCTCTCCCTGTCTTCGATTGAGCCAGGCGACGCCAATTCAAGCCTCTCAGCTTATCGTCGTCCCTACTTGCAAAGAAGCGGCACGTCGGGTCCATCACTCTCCTCTACGTCTTAGAGTCTACGGCGTAGAGACGGCGCGATGCTTCTCTGTGCCTTCATACTTTACTCGGGCTGGACCTCACTTGTGATGACACCTCTAATTGCCCCTGTCCGACCGAATGACAACCCATGTTTTGGTCGCCTTTCTATGTCGCCCTTCTATAGTATGACGTCACTATAACGTTGTGTCTTGCTCAATCTACTCCCCTGTGGGCATTCAGATCTGTTGTCAGAGCACTTGGCTCATCCTTCCCTTCTCATTCCACCCACCCTGCCCCTCAAATCACTTTTTTGGACTGCGGGCCCTTCCTCACAACATGTTCGACGCTCTCACCACTCAAGGCAACAGCCGCACTTCCCGTCACTTAATTCGCATTGCTAAGCGTCAAGGCGCCGCTTCAGATTGACCTTCCGGATGACTAGCCGGGTCCACCAAGTATCCCTTAATCGTCGTTCTCTCCGTTCCTCTCCCGCTGCCTTATCCTATTTGCCGAAGCGCTTCGCCTGGTTCAACAACCCAGCATCGCAATGTTCATCAGCCTCTACCTTCTCCCCTCAGCTGAAATGTAGTCTGAGCATTTGCTGCTAGCAGTTGACGTCAAAGGAAGAATGGCTGCCATGCGAGAAAGACAGCAATTCGTGTCCGTCTTTCTCATCACTCTTCTCCAAACTCTACCCCGAAGTGTGGTATGTAGGATGCGAAAAAGTCTACCTGAAGGACGCTAGAGAATGTCGGCGGAAGGCGGCACTTTTTGCCTTTAACATATTCACTCAACTGATCGACACGTCACCAGTCGATCCTCTACAGTCAATCTTTAGAAAAGGCCTCCCCCGCAAAGGGGATCACGAGCGCAACAGCTGATGGTGACATCATGCTTTGACCAGGCCGTTGTTACTATAACCGAGAGTGCTGAGCCGACCATTGCGACTCGTCCGTCTCGCTCACAGTGAGGAAGAGCTGACATCGACGGGAAGATGTTGGAAACTCCGGGCTGCAGAACTGCAGCGGGCAGCGTGCGTCGGGTTTTGGTCACTTGAAAGGAGGCGGCGCTCAAGCGGCGCCTCAACTGTTAGATCTCCACTTGCAGACCGTCATGACGGGCAAGGCCATGGGTCGCGGCTTGCGGTGGATATCCTTTGATGGAAGGGCAACGATAGACCTTGTACCTCAAAGCTAGCAAGCTTTAGTGTCGCCCGATCGACCCGTGCTCATGGCCGTTTAGCACTGTACATCTCGTCAGGCGAGGCCGTCTGCGGGGCGAAAAGCGATGCCGGGTCAAATCCTGGAGGAAAAACTTGTCGGGCATTGATGTTGATCCTTCAAGAGACAGCGTCGTCAGAGGAGGCCGCAGAGATCTAGGTTCCTAGGCGAATGCGAACGCACCTTGTCGTCCGAAGGTAATCGGCCATCATTGGGTCCCAGCTCGAATCGTCTCCAGCAGCCCGTGTCTCGGCGAAATGCGGGGGAAGTGTGCCATCGAGAACACGAGGGATGCCTGGAGCACGCGCATGTCAGCCTTTTGATGGCTAGACCAGCAAGGTTGAGCGGAGACTACGCACCGTGATAGTAACGTCGGCTCGGCCCACTCAGGACGATGACGTCTCCGCTCCGCAGCAGAAGAGGCACCGGCGATTCATCACGAGTCGTTCCGCCGAGTAGAAAGATTGCCGACAAGCCGAGTCTTGAGTGGCGGGGAAGAGCGAGCGATCAGTCTTGGCAACCTACATCATCAAAGGACAGGCGAGGAACGCACGAGACGGAAATGAGGGGTCGATGTGGGTCGAGCTCGGAACGGTCGACGTGCGCCATAAGCGAGTCATGCGTCTGATAAGCATTGATGATGCCCGCGTCGTTTTCTGTCACAGAGAGCAAAGGCATGAGCCCAGGCTTTGAGGGAGACGAGCAGCCGCTGCGCGCACCATAGTCCCCTTCCCAATCTTGCCACTTGACAGACCCGCGGCCTTGGTCTGGCAGGACGTTTTGGTAAACAGACGCCCAGTCAATCTCACTCTTGACAATGTGGCTCAGCTGCGCGCCGAGCGCTTCAGGGAAAGGAATGTGATGACGAAAATTGTAATTTTTGCTCGACCACTGAAAGCGTCAGGAGAGACGGCCACATTCAGCACCAGGCCGCGCACCGCAACCCACCTAGACGGACACGTACGTCATAGAAGAGGCCGATGTTTGTCCAGCGAAGCTCCTTGAGCAGCTGGGTGACGCCGGTCGGCCGCGCACTTGCTGACGGTTCCGGTCGGTGCGAGCCAGTTCGAGCAACCTCTTCTGACGTTAGACGCTCCCCCTCGGTATTCTGGACGAGTGTCCGACCCGAGGGCATGCGGTCGTAATTCTTTGCCTCATCCGGGGTTAGTGAAGCATATCGAGGATGGATTATGGCTTCCTCTACCGCCTTCGGCGCAGCATTCGACTTGGCTCGGGCAGAAGCGGCCGCAGAATAGAGCGACCAGAGTGTCGCGGGCGGCTCCGGCAGCACAAAATGTTGGTCGAGGTTTGTCCGGTTCGGGGGCTGTGTGTAGTCGGCCAGGCAAGAGCCGATCAGCCGGCGCTGCTCGTCGGGCGCCAGGTAAGCCGGGAGGACGACCAAGCCTGGGCAATCGAAGCAAAGTGCGGGTCAGCGCGGCGTCCTGATTCGCCCCCCACTTAGCCTGCAACCAGACCCGCCTGGAATGTCCTTGACCGCCCAGGCCTTGATGCCGGCTCGGCCGACTTCGAAGCACTCGACGCCAGCGAGCTGAGCCTCGCCCCACTCGCCGTTGGCGCGCTCTTCCGCGCCCGGCGCGCCGGCAGGGAGGAGCCCACGCAGGTCCCAGACGTCCGACAGTGCTGGCCGCCAGCTCGACCCTTGGCGGCGCTGCTTCCTAAGCTCAGTATGCGTGAGGACAGCACCAGCCGGAGGGAGCCTCGACTTGTAACGCTTCTCGACGAGGCGGAAGGCCGAGGTCTGCCCTGGCCGCTGCGATTCCGGCGTGCTGGCGGGTGGGGAAATGGCCATGGCGAGCTGGCGGAGCTGCTGGGTCGTCGGTCGGACCTGCAAACGCATGCAGCAGGGTCCAATGCACCCTCAGACGGCAGACGAGCTCAGCCTATGTCACGAGGTCGGCTCTGAAGGGTAAAGATCAAGGCGGACGAGCAGCAGGCGGGCATCGGGCCCCTACGCCTGAACCTGGCGCGATGACTTAAAGTCACCGAGGCTGGCATCGCGAGATCGTCCAGGCCCGTCGACGAGACTCGCATAGGGTGGGCAGCACATGACATGGATCACTAGCCCCGGCAGGGGCTCACTTCTTGCCGAGAACGCCGGCCGCACCGGTCCCCGTCGGGCCGGCGATATGCGAGAACGTTCCCGCCTGGAACCATCGGTCGTTGGCGGCTTTCATCTTCTCTGCCGCGCTCAGCGACGGCGTCGCAATCTCGAGCCCCTGAACGGGCGTAAAGGAGAGCGAGGTCGACGTGCCCGAGAGGGCGTCGGCCGAGGTGGCCGAACGGCCGAGCAATTGTGTCCGCAGACGATTGGCCTTGCTGACCTTGACTGCAGCACGGCGAACGTCAGCGGCGAGATGGCAAAAAGGAGAAAACCTGCGACGCACGCTTCGACTTCTCGTCGCTCGCGAGCCGGACCTTGGATCCTGCCTTGCCGATCATGCCCATGCCGATCGTCTCGTCACCGTAGCCGCCGGCCTCCTCCTCGGCCTCGCCAAAGGCCATCCGGTTCTGCATCTTGTGCAATTCAGTCACCGCGTGCGACTCCTTCTCCGCACGCGCTCTACGAATGAGGAAGGGAGTCAGGTCATTATGTGGCCCCAGGCGGCAGTCACTGCAGCCGCGACCAGACGAACCGCTTTCCACCACGCCGCTTCTTTTTGGCCTCGTCGGGCCTGGGAAGCGCCTTGGTCACCTTGAGCGGCGCCGGTTCGGCCAGGCGCTTGACGTGGGCGTTGATCTTGGTCATCAGCTGGACACCGTAGCTACCGTCCCGGGCGCCGCGCTCGAGGTCTAGCCGAGCGGCGAGTGTGCACTTCGCGCCGACTGTCCGCTGAACCTTCAGCCGGATCTCGGGCGGTGCACCCTGGACGACGGGTGACTGAAAGATGAACCCCGTGTGCCGGAGCTGCGCGCGGGCGCCGAGACCCGTCGCGGACGACCGCTTGGCCGCGCCGAAGAGGTGGACGTTGCCCGCTGGCGTCTTTGCGAACGCCGTCAGGCCACCGGCAACACCGAGCAGCTTGGCCGCCGTTGACGTTCCGACGATCACAGAGAGATTCGGCGCCAAGATGTTCATGCGAGACTCGACGTAGGCGAAGATCTGCGAGGGTAGAGGAACAAATTGAAGTCAACCTCTGCGCCTATGTGCAAGGGGGAGCACAAGCATGGAGAGTCTGACAGAGACGGACTTTGTCTCGTGCCTCCTTCAGACTCTTGGCTGCCTCACAGCCGTTCTGAACGCGGTTCCACTCGTCGTCGGCGAGCGTCCGGCCCCGTGTCGCGCTCGCCGTCATAGAGACTGTCATGATGACAGCCGGTGATAGGACACCCTGGAGCGGTACCTTAGTTAAGTCGTACGCGTTGCCAAGCGTAAGGACGGCGTGCATGTAGGGCCACGGATCCGAGACAAGCTGCTCGAGCTCAGGAAACCGGGGCGAGTAGTGATCGCGGATAAACTTGCGAGGAAGCGGAGCGTTAGCTGGCAGGCTGCGCGGGCCCCGACGCAGCTCGCATCAACGCCGGCGCACCTTGTGGACAATCAGCAACTCGTTCTCAATGTCGACGGAGATGTTGTTGGCGGCGACAATCAAGCTGTACTCTGGATTCTCCTCGACCGGACCCGTCAAGTCCTTAGGTGTCGGGTTCGCCTGGAAGTGTGCAATCTCCTGTACGATGTACGAGGCGGGCAAAGGCGCAGCGCAACGTGGTCAGGACCCACCGACGAATCGCTAGGCGCTGAAGGCAACTAGCTGAAGGAGGGCAGGTCGGCGAGCGCACCTTCAAGATCTCCTCGAGCCGCCGGCTCGTTAGTAGCTTGGCGACCTGACGGACATCCTCGACAGCGCCGAGCTGCATGCGCTCGACCTCATCCCGGTCGAGCTCATCGGTCGGCCGAACACCGCCGGCCGGCGTCGGCAGGAGCGCCTCCATTTCCTCGTCTCCATCCGGATCCTCCTTCTTGACCTTAAAGGGCGACGGGCCGGGCAGCGAATCAAGCGAGGCCTCAAGCGCCGAGCGCTTGGTCGGCAGCGACGGCGGCAGCATCAGGCCGCTGGCCGACGACGGGCCGGCAGCGGATGACGAGGTCGACGCAACCGGCGGCGGCGAGGGCGAGCGCGACCGGTCCGAGCCAGAGTCATCGAGGTCACCGAGAAGTTCGTCGGCGAGAGACATGGCGCGAGCAAAGATGTGCTGCTGGGGCGGGAGGCGTGGAGGGTGAGAGTCCTAAGAAAGGGAGTGCCGGGGTCGGGGTCGTCCACGAGCCGGAGCCGTACATCTGGATTGAACCTGCATTGATTTGCCCCGCGCGCAGCACAGCACGGCCGCCGTGTTTGCGCTTCCGCCACGCGTTCGACTCGAGCCCGTGCCGGTTGCCTTTCTTCTGACAAGCGTTTGCTTCCCTCCCATCTCCGGACTCTACTCTACTCGGAGCAGCCGCAGGTAACTAGCAAATTTCTCGAGGGCAAGCCACCCAGTCGCGGCGAGCAGCGCTCAACGATACGCCTCCCCTTGTTAGTTGTCACGCTCGTGTCGAGGCCCCGGACGACCCCCCCCCCTCTCGCCCGCAGACAAAGGGGCCGGCAAGGCGCCCTTCACACTCCTTCCCTTCACGTTGGGCCGCAGCGAGGAAGGTCTTTCCTCAACCGGCTCGTCCCTCTTCCTGTTGTGCACCCACCGACGTCTTTCTCATCGAATAATCCAGCTCGGATCCGGCGCCGCCCTCAAATCGGACCGGACGCCGACTGGCTGAGCCTTCGTCGAGCTGGCCCGCCTTCCCTCGGCCCGCCTCCTCTTCTAATCGAGCTCGGCTACTAGTTCTGGTCGAGTGCGCCAGGGATGGCGGCAACCGTCGCTCAGGTCCTACCCCCGCCGATGCACCGCTCGCGGACAAGCACGGCTGGCAGCCCGTCGACGCCGCTTTCGACGGCAGCCAGATCGAGCGCCGGTCGTCCGGCTAGCGTCGCCTTCCCGCGCTCGCAATCGTTTTCTGGTCCAAGCGGCCAACCATCCCGTCAGAAGGCGCTGTCGGGTCCGACCAAGCCAGCCTTTTTGTACACCTACTCGAGCAGCCTGGCTGTGTCGGCCGACAGTGGTGACTCTTCGCCTATTCGCAGGGAAGGATCCGAGAGCTCAACCTATCGACCTGACTACCTCAGACCGCGCGGGGCTGGTCACCGACTCGTCCAGAGCCGAACGATGCCTCTTGGAGGCGACGGTGACCTCAATCCGTTGGCAACAGACGACGGGCAGTATGATATGCCGCTGAAGCCGACGCGGAAGGAGACGCTTCCGGCCGATTACTGGGTTAAGGCTAAGCGCGTGCCGGCGCCGGACGACAACACCGGGGCTTCAACGACGGCCGCTATGGTTCGATCGAGTCGGACGCAGACCTCTATCGACCGAGCGGGCGAACCCTTGACGTCAAATTCGCCAGCTCTCCCTGCTTCTGTGCTCGGCCGACGACCAATAATCGTCGAGGAATTGGAAGCCAAAATTGTCGTCCTGGGCTCGGCCGGCGTCGGCAAAACATCAATCATTCGACGATTCACGCTGCGCAAGTTTGGACCGACCAAGACAACGGTCGGCTCGGGGTTATTCACCCGCAAGCAGGTCGTCGACGGCGTCCACGTTCGGCTTCAGCTCTGGGACGCTGCAGGACAAGAGCGCTACAGGTCGCTCGCGCCGATGTACTACCGAGGCGCACATGTCGCCATCCTCGTCTACGACGTCACTCGCCGGGCAAGCTTTGACGAGCTTGAGAGCTGGCTGGGCGAGCTCCGCGAGAAGGGGCCGATCGACGTCGTCATCCATGTTGTCGGCGCCAAGGCTGATCTCGAGGGCCAGCGGGAGGTCGAGTGCGTCAGCATCTCGGGCAGTAGACTCAATTCAAGAAGGCGTAGCGGCTGACCGCTTGAGCTCTCATGCTTCTCATCAGCCTTCCGACTGCTCGGCGCAAGCTTCAGGCTTGGCTCAATTCATCCGTGCCACCCTTCTCTGACCTCAAGAGCGACATCGCGTCTGCTCGCCCTACTCCAACCCTGTCGGCCGATGGCGACACCGGCGCTGGCAGCGGCTTCTTCTCGGGCCGGATGCGACGCAAAAGCGGTGACTGGGCGTCCGCCGGTTTCGGCATGGACCCGCCGACCCCACTCGCTGCCGTGATGGAAAGTACGAGAGGCGCGCAACCTATCCGCCGCAAGAGCGAGGAGTGGAGCCGTCAGACGCCTCTGCTCAGCGAGGAGCTTTCGACCCAAAAAAGCCCGGCTGCCACCGGCTCAGGATCCGGATCTGCAGTCAGGCGAGGCACCGGCTCACGGCGAGACAAACAGGATCCGCAAGCGGTGCCATCGGTGGACGCAGAAGACGACACCGGACTTGAAGGCATAGAGGTCTGGGAGACGTCGGCTTCGACCTCGAAGGGTACGCCCGCTGAACACTTTCGAATTCTGGCGGCTCTGACTGATCTTCTTGCTCGGCGCCCTGCAGGAATTGAGCCCTTGTTCCTACACATCACCCGCCAGCTCATTGACCGAGGTGACCAGCTTGAGCGCGAGCGCCTCCGCCGCGCTCGCGAGAGCGTCACCCTCAACGACGGCGACGGCGCGACCCTCGGGGCGGTTGCGAATTCGGCATCCGGCCTGGGCACGTCCTTCGCCTCAAATGAGAAGCCCCGCCGGCTTGGTGGCTCCTGCTGTGCCTGATACTCATGTGTTGTGCGGCGTTCGCCTTTTCGGCCCCTACGACTTGTGCCGGCTACGCTCTGCGCTCACCTCGCCTCCCCAGTTACCGCACTCCCCCCTTTCGGCCTCCCTTGCTTCAGCCTTGGGTGTCCTCACGCACGCTCTTCGCCGTCAGTACAATTGTATCACCACCCTGCCCACTGCTTAGCTTTACGACCCGGTCTCCATGTCATTCGTCTGCCTCCTGCTCCAGCGTGTCTCTGGCTGACAAGTCTGCTGCTGCGCGCCACAACGACGAGAGCCTCACTTGACCCCGTCGCCTCGTCCTTTGACAGCATCCCTCAATCTTTTTCCAACGTCCGCACCTCCTGCCCACACAGTGGGTGGTCTCATCAGCCGGACACCTCCCCACAAACCAGCATCGCCAATCTACCGCGATGCTTCGTGCCGCGAGCGCTCGCGCGGCGACCAAGCCTCTTCTCCAGGCTGGGAGCTCGACGAGGAGCTCTTTCGTTCATCTCTCCGTCGCCGATTGTCTGTCCGCAGCCCAGCCCTTGTGAATGCCTGCACGGTCTTGCTGAAATACATTCTTGCTGTTCTTTGTCTATACAGCCGGCCCGAAAGCGCTCTCATCTCGGCCACCAGCGGCGCAGACGAGCGTGCAGCGGCCGATGCCGGCTGGCGTGCGGCGGCCCATGCCAGTCATTAGTCGAACGAGCTCTGCCTACCAGAAGAAAGTTCTGCGGAGACAGCCCTCTGGGGTTAGTCTTGAAGGTAAGTCAGTTTAAACTTTTCAGTGCCCGGACAGACTGAGAGCGGCTGAGAACCATGCTCGCCGATCTGCGTCGATGGTCTGAGGCTCGGCCGTCTCAGTAAACCTTGCTCGAGGCTTTCACGCTGACACCTCGCTTCTGCTAACTTGTAGACCAATCAGAGTCTACATCTCTCCGTGCGCGTGACGCCAAGGATGTCCAGCCTCCCAAACGTTGTCCCCAAAACAAGGTCTCGACAGGTGCGCGTCGCCGCGACCGGCTCCGGGGCGCTAGGCAGCTATGTACTGCAACCGTCATCTGATGCAGGATTCAGCGCCGCACTCCAGATCCGAGAGCCAAGGCCTACGATACAACTCTAGAGCGGTCGAACCTTCCTTCCACCGAGCGCTTCGACGCTCTCTGGGCGCAAATCATGGCAACCTGGCCGGGAGGCAGGCCATCGCCGTCGTGGAATGACCTCACGAGTTCGTGCCAGTTGTGCCCTGTATTCTCGTCGACCATACCGCTGATCATCCGATTAATCTTTTGATCAGTGTACGAGCCAACACGTCAGCTTGCGATTGACATCTTGCTCGCTCCTGATTCGCCACTCGAGATAATCAGCGCGGAACGACTCCCCGCGCGTCATACCTTTCGCCGCGTGGTCCGCATACATCGGACCGCCGACAGGCAAACTGCCGTCTGGCTCGCCAATATTGCCGCCACACACTATGCAGACGCCCTCATCCTAGCCCATAGCGCGCGCCTGCTGGCGAACACGGCAAAAACGACCACAGATGTGGCCGAATTGATCGACATCTTTGGCAAGATTGAGATCGCGATTGAGTCTCTCGGTTCGCATATCCAAACGACGTCAATGGATTCAAAGTCTGCCGGAGAGATTGATGCCTGCGTGGCCGCGGTAGGGCCCGGCTCCGGCAGTTTGCTACAGCTGGTGAGCTCGAGCCACCCTCGCGGACGCAAGTCGCTCGACTGACGTGCTCATCTGGCCTGCTACAGTCAGAAGCAGCTGTCGAAGTTCTTGTTCGAATCCGCAGATGGTCCACTCGTCCGTACAGAACTTTTTATCCGTCCCTGTGTTCCGTTCTGACGAGACATGCTGGTAGGCGCAACGCCGTACGGAAAGCCCATTCGGATCGAGGACTTTCCAGAGAGCGATAATCTCAGGCGAATCGCGAAGCAAGTAGGCAAGGACGGGCCGCTGACGTGGAATGAGATGGCCAGTCGGTCATCTTCTCTCTACCTGCGGTAGGTCAAGAGTCCGAAGCTGACTCTATCAAGATGTTTGTTTCTCCAGCAAATTCCCGGACGAACATGACCGCCTTCAAACTGCTCTGGCTCCCTGGCCCCCTCCAGTACATTCCAGACGAACGGAGACCCGAATACAAGCCCCTGCGCTCCGCCCTGGGAGCTGTGACGGAGCTCCAGCCGGCGCAAGTGGCGGGGCTTGTCGAGATGGCTGAGACCGAAACAGATCCCTTCTTGCTCGCCAAAGCAATCGCGCTCGTTGCACGCGAGCCCGCATTCACAGAGCTCGAAACTTTTGCGCGCCGAACGAGGCTCGAGCGGCTTCAAACCCGCATTCAACAGCTTGCGCCGATGTGGACAGGGCCCGATCGAAAGGAACCTCTTGACTCACAGGAGGCGGCGATCGTTCTTGAGTGTATCGACGGCGTGCGGCCAGGCCTCAGTGGCCGCCCCCATCTGGTGCGTCGCGCTCGAACCAACTTCATTCATTGTGCTCTCAACGCAGCTTTGGCTTATGCTGCGCAATCAAATCTCTGCAGGCTCACTCGGCGTGCGTGGTCTGGGACCAGCTGCTCGGACAGCTCACAGTGTCGAAGCACCGCCAGCGGCTGCATCGGTACTACCTTTTTACGCAAGAGGCACGCAAACAACCTTTGCGCGCCATCAGCGTCTTCAGCGTCATCAATGCCCCGCTCATGCACGCCCCGCACGACCCTATTTGCGCCATCTTCATATTCGCTGCTTACCTAGCGGCCCGCGACGACGTTCGACAGCACAGCCTCGACATCGACACTTTGACGGAAAACTTGCTCGCGCCTTTCCGGGCCGATCCCAATCTGGTCGCAAGCGCGAAAGTGATCAGCGGTCGCGAGCCCACCAAGAGGCAATTCCGACCAGATCGGGAGATGCGCGAGGACGCCCTGAAGCTGATGGATGGCGAGCTCGGGCTTATGCTCGGTGACACGGCTGAGAGCTTCCGCTCCTTGCTCAACCGTCTGCCTCCGGAGCCGGCGGCGCGAGTCGAGGCTGAGGCTTGATCGGACCGACAAGTGCCGGCTCATCTTTCCATCAGGAGACATCGCACGTGCGCACCTGATGTCCATTTCTCACCATTCCAGTGCCGCTTGCTTTGCGCGTCACAGGTCACAGTATGGCCGCCCAGCCTCGTCCCGGCCCCTATCGCCGTGGCTAATGCTTGGTTGGCCGCTAGCGTTCTGGTGGGACGATGAACCATCGTCTTATTGTACTATCATCTCCATGACTTCTGCTGCCGGATCGGGTTTCATGTCATTAGTGGCTTCGATGAGTACGCTCTTTCTGAATTATGCTGCCGCGGCTCACAAGATCAGGTCACGCCCACCCGCAGCTCAATCGTCCTTACCACTCGTCCCATCCGACATTCCTTCGTGCTCCTGACGGCCTATCGCATCTCTCATTTCCCAACACATCGCCTTTAGCTCCACCGCATGAACATCATTGCAAGCTCGGAAGCTGCCTTGCCACGGGTCCGCCAGGCTTGCCTCCGGCGGTCTCTGTCGAGCTCGCCAGCCTGTGCCATGCCTCGCCTGGCTCCTGGATCGAACAAGTTGCGAGCCTCGAGGCGGTCTGAGGACCTCACTGCCGATGCGAGCTTGTCTGCTAAGTCGAAGGCGTCCTCTTTGTCCGCTCCGCCGGCCTGGTTCATCCCCAAGCCGAGCTCAACGGCGCCTGTCATCCGGCCGTCGTTCCTGCCGCCGCCGGCAAGAACAGAACCTCTCCCCGAAGGGGAGGTGCGGCCCCCGCCGAAGCAGCTGCCCAAGGACCTTCGAGAGCTCTGGGTCCACCTCCACTCGCACCCGTTAATTAAGCCGGGGAGTGTCCAATTTATCAGCACCGCCCGGCCGGCGCCCAAGACGATCCCGATCCTTGCCCACCCACCGCGCAATGGCCGGCGAAACCGTGGCTTCGCTGATGGCGGCGAGGGTATCGGCGGCCTCGAGATCGGCGGCTGGTGGGACTGGCAGGTCGTCTGTGTCGTCGAGGGCCGCGGCTCAGGCGATGTCCGAAGAGGCGAGCTCGCGATACGGGAGTGGGTGAGTCGAAACGTCGGCCCAGAAGTCGGCCTGCGCTGTGCTGATCGAGCAATCTTTTTGCATCGCAGCTCTCGCTCAACCCGCTCCACTACAAGGGCAAGGTCTCGTCGGTGACGACCAAGGTCGTCCGGCCGGTAAAAGGCACCCCGCCGCCAGAGTGGTCGCAGATCGACACGGGCGCCGGCGTCGCCATCAATGTCATGACGACCGCCGCCGACGAGCGCTATGATCTCCGCGGCATCTGGGCCAACTCGCTGTAGCCACGACTGTCCCCCGTTATACAACAGGCCCAAAGGTAGTCAAACTCATATAGAATAAAGGGAGACAATCAGGCGGCGATCATACCACTGTCGAGGCCGAGCGCATGCAGGAGCAGGTCGACGTTGGCAATCTTGCGCCTCGCCGTCTCCTCGTCGACTGCGAAAGCAGCAAGAGGGATTAGCATTCCGCCTTCCGACCGCCAAGAAACGGTTGTAGACGCACCCCAGCGCTGCTTGGAGGCGACGACGCCCTCGAGCACCTTGTCACGCAACTCGCCGACGAGCGTCTGCTGCTGCTGCATGTTAGCGTGTAGCGCCATCGACGACAGCATTTGCCAGACGGGCATGTCGAGCGCATCGACGCCACCGGGCGTCTTCTGCGCGTAAAGCGATGGGCCGAACGCCGGCGGCAGAGTCGACGAGGGGAACAGCGTCGGCAAAATCGGCGCCAGCCGCTGGAACAAGAGCTCAAAGGCACGCTCCCTGGTCAGCAAAGGGGCATCATACGTCAGCTCTGCAATCATGCGTGAGGCAAGCGTGTGAGGGAAAGACCATTGGGCAAGGTCGGCCGGATCGGCGGGCTGCTCCGACGTGCCCTGTTTGAGAAGCTCGGCCCGCGAAAGAAGGACCGTAAGAAGGACGATGCCGGGCTGGAGGAGCGGACGCGGTAAAGACGTCAGCGCGGGAGCCAGCGGTGCAAATGGGCGCGAGAGACACACCCGGGTGCGCGACATCCTCGGGACATCGCATCGGCTGACGATGAGACCGAGCATGCCGGCGACGATCTTGAGCTCGCACCGATCGAGCACCGAGAGGAAGGCTGGAATGATGGCCCCCAGGAATAGGTCGGTTTCTTTTTCCTTGGCCTCGTCGTCCTTCGAATGCGGTGGGACCGGGTGGGGCGCGTAGCGAACAACGTCGACTTGCGAGAAGCACGCGAGGATGAGTGTGAAGACGGTGAGAACCTGGGCTGACGACAGGTGCCGGAGCAGGCGCGGGAAGAGTCGCTTGCCCTTGGTGGGCGTCAACAGCGAGATGAACGGGTGCGGGTCGCTGCGGCAGCGGTAACGAGATCAGCTAATCTGAATTATCATGAGATCATGAAAGAAGCTGATCCGCACCTGATGTCAACAGGCTCGTCGATCGCGAGCCGGGTCCAGAGTTTGGCCGACGTCGTCTTGTAGTCCTCCTGCCAGTCTTCGGCGAGCTTCTTCTCCTCGTCAGAGCCTTGATCGGCAATCAGCTGGAACGGCGGCGAGTCGCGCCGGAGCTGCTCGAGCTTAAGAACGATGCCGTAGAGCTCTTCAAGTACGATGAGTGTCTGCCGGCGGGTCAGGGGCTCACCCCGCGTGGCGTGCTGCGATGATGAACGATGCAGTGTCAGGCGAAGGGCGCGGGGATACAGCCCGCTTGGCCGGGGGCGTACCATGTGAGGTGCCTTGCCATCGAGCTTAGGTACAGCTGGCGAAGACAGCTTGCTCCCCTGGGTCGAGAGCATCGGTCGTGGGGCTGTCTTGCTCGTCCGGACAGTGACTTTGCCGAGGACGCCCTCTAGATGAGCTGGTGACAAAGAGCCGGGAGGCAGGTCAGCAACGAGATTTGCTCCACTGTAATGAGCCCGAGGCGACACACCGTCCGCCGGGGCGCGCTCGCGCTGCTTGGCCGCGTCAACGATGCGCTTGACCTGGAGCGCCATCTTGTGCATTGCGCCCTCCTTGCGGCCAGCTCCCTTCTGGCCCGGCATGCCGACGCCGACACCCGAACCGTCCTTGCTGAGCCGGATGACCGAAGACGAGCCATTAGGCGCGCCGAGCTTAGATCGAATGATGGCGCCGTAGACCTGTGCGTAGAAGTCGTCGGCGTACGGGTCCTGGGTGACGAGCTGTGAGACCTGGATGCGCGTGATGAAATCCTTGTCGGACCGCGTCATTATATCATTGTAGGTGGCCTAGGGAGATGCGCGGGACTGTCAGCGGTTGAGCGGCTGCAGAGATAGGCAGCTGAGCCGCACCATCGAAGCAATCTTGCGCGCCTTGCGCATCCGCTTCTCGTCGGCCCGCTCCTGCTCCTTGATCTTGCGTTCGAGCTCGTGCTTAACCTCCGCCTGCTGCTCGGCGTTGAGGCCGACGAGCGCGCCCATGAGCTCCGTCGATGGGTTGGCAGCAATTGTCTGCCCGGGCAGAGCGGGAAACATTTCGGCGAGATTGAAGGCGCTAGCCTGGGGCTGCGGAGGCTGCTGTTGCTGCTGGGGCTGCGGAGGCTGCTGAGGCTGAGCCTGCTGCTGTTGCTGCTGCTGCGGATGAGCAGGCTGCTTCTGTTGCTGCTGCTGCTGCTGGAGTATCTGGTGTTGCATCTGCTGGAGCTGCTGGGAAGGGATCTGCGCCTGCTGCTGAAGAAGCTGAAGCTGCTGGTGCATCTGTTGGGGCGTCTGGTGCTGAACCTGCTGCAAGTGTGGCGGCAGCTGAGGCATCTGCTGGCCGGAAAGGGGCGGAAAGCCACCCATCACCCCACCATGCTGCTGCTGCTGGGGATAGCCCTGCGGCGCAAGGTTGGACAGGAAGGACGACGACTGGTGCCCCATCGGCAAGCCCTGCTGCTGCTGCTCGTGAGGAAACACCTGGTGCTGCATGTGCGGAGGGAGTTGCTGGTGTTGCTGGTGCTGGTGCTGAGGGAAGCCCGGGGGGGGACCCGGTCGTCCACCCCCGCCCATGAGCATCTCGGCCTCGATCTCCTCCATCGTCCGCGGCTTGGGCCGGGAGGCCGAGGCAAGCATCTCGGCCTCAATATCCTCGAGCGTCTTGCCCCGTTTCTGCTGCTGCGAGACGGCCGACGTGCCCGGGATGGGCTGGTCGAAAGGCGAGTAAGAGTTGCTCGCGGGTGAGCTGATCGACGGCGGGTCTATAGAGAAGAGAACTTTGCCGTCAGTATTGCTGGTTTGTCGTCAGCCTCGAGGCACCGCGACTCACACTGAAGAGACGACTGCTTCTTCCAGAGGTCCTCGGCCGACGGCCGCGAGAGCGCATCCTGGTGTAGGCGGCCCTGCGGCACCTGGGCCGGCGGCGAGGGAGCGGTTGCCTTGCTAGCCTTCGGCGCCGGCTGCCGCTCGTCAAGCTTAGCCGTGTTACCGAAGAAGTCAAAGTCGCGGCCTGATGGGGGCGGGCACAAAGAAGCTTGTTAGGGATGAGACTTGACCTGTGCAGGATGTAGAAGGCGCCTCAACTGACCGACTTTGGCCTCGCCCTCAAAGGCGCCGAAGGTATCGTCGTTCAGGTCGTCCCCAGCCTCGATGAGCTGGTCACCAAGGCCATCATAGTCGTCCTCGCCCCAGCTGCGAGTCAAAGCAGCTCAATTCAGTTTTGAGCACACGTTGAGAGGAGCCTGAGGACGGACGTGTAAACGGCGAGATCCTCCTCCTCGGCGCCGCCTCGGCCGCCAAAGGCATCGTCCTCGAGCGAGTCGTCCGGTCGGTCCCTCCTCTCGGGAAGGACTGGTGACGGCGAGTCGTCAGCATGCGATGCGATGGCAAGCGCATCTCAGGCAGCATAGAACTGACCTGCGTCGAAACCAAAGAAGCTCATCCTTGTTGTATCTTACTTGGATGCGACAGGGCGAGTCGTCGTCGAGGAGAATCGAAGGGAGCTCGCTGGCCCGCCGTCTCAGTGTGCGCGGCGGCGGCCGGACGTTCAGCGAAGAGCGCCGCGGCCCACGACCGCGGATGAGCGATGTCAGACGTACGACTGCATCTCGCATCTCTGCCCGATGTGCAGAGCTACTCCATTGCTTACACGGTATGTCAGCTGCTCGTCATTCGGCTGACCGCATCTTGAACCTGAGAGCTGACTGATTCGCCATCTCTGTGGTAGCTCTGCGAAATGGCCGCAGCATGTCGATGCCGAATGCGGTTCGAGACCGACTTCGCCCCTGCTCCTGACGAAGCTGCCCATACTATGACGTTGGCTGACCGGAGCGTAGCTTGCGCCGCCCAAACACAATGCAGGCGCGTCGCTATTCCGCTTGAGCTGCAATTTGAGATCTTACGTTTCCTTCAGCTCGATCTCGAATCGATGCCACCGACGGCTGTCAACGAGGAGACCCGTCGCAATACATACGTCGCCTCTTGTCTAGTGTCGCAAGCTTGGGCGGTGCGCCTCCGCCTCCGCCTACGCCGCATCCTTACAGTGCCTGGTCACCGAGGCTGACGCTTTTAAGGGGCCCTCCAGGCTCAGGTCCAGCGCCTGCTCTACCGACGCGTCGTGCTGGTTCCGGGTGCCAGGGCCGTGCCCTTCTACGCATCGATCATCAGTAACAACGCCCTTGGAACGTTGGTCGAAGAGATGCACGTCCACGGCCTCGAAGGCTTCAAAAGACTCGTCCAGTCGCTTCACCTCCTACCCAGCCTGCGCAGGTACGAAGGCCCCTGGCCGAGGGTCGGCGAACTGCCTCCCTTGCCGACAAACGGTCGGCGTTACAAGCCCAGGATTGAGGAGCTGGTCATCGACTCGGTCGGTGCTTCCTTCGGCTGGAATTCAGTCGGCGACTCGACGGAAAATCGGCTTGGAGCCTGGCTCAATCTCAGCTCCGTTCGACGCCTCGAAGTCGTCGGCGGTTGGTCCCGCCGCATTGAACGGCACTTTGAGGAGCTGGACCGGGATGAGGCCTTGCAGGAGTTGGTCATCACGTACTGCCCAAGCGAATCAGTCCCTTCCGACGTTATCTTTGGCGCGGCGAATCATCTCCGTCTCCTCGAAGTCTCGATGCTTACGAGCGAGTTCGGCGTCCGGGCCGACGAGCCCTCTAGAACGTTCATGTTGGCCGCCTACCCTACCCTCCGGAGACTCACGCTCAGCTCGCATTGGGTCATTCCATTCCTCCTCTGTGCCTCCGGCCCGGTGCTCTCAATCCTCTCGATTGACTGCCGCCTTGCGCGTTTGAACCTTCTAGCCGACGGACGCCTCCGCCTTCTTGACCTCATCAAGATCCTCGGCGATGTCTGCCACAGAGGAACCGCTCGCTTCCCGCTCCTGCGCGGAATCTGCATCCTACACACGGCTGGCAGAGGCGCAGTGGAAAGCGTTTTACGGCCAGCGGCGGCGTTCCTGGCTGCAAGTCAGCTTCGCCTGGTTGACGAGGACGGTTTTGAACTTCGACTCTGATGCGACGACCACATAAGAACTATCCTTCCCCTACGTTGCGAATGGGGAAGGCGTCTCAATAGCCCGTCTTGCGATGCTTCCTGCCGGGGACGCGTCTGCAGGTCGAAGCAAAGTTGGTCTATTCCCCCGCGTTCTTCAATGACATGACATCGTCTCTCAACCAAACGCAGCGAGCACCTCGCCGCCCGTGCCCTCTGCGAGCGCTTCCCAGCCCTCAAGATATCGTCCCTCTGGGGTCCGAACGACGACAACCTCGCCTGCGCCGAGCCCCCGGTGACGCTTTAGCGTCTTGCCGTGCAGAAGGCCGTGAAGCTCGGCGTGCGACGCGTACAGATGCAGGCGCGGCTTTGAGATGAGTCGAGCCCGGTTGAGGACGGGAAAGGACCCTCGGTATTTCAGCGTCCTTTAGCGGGCGTAGGGTTGAACGGGCAATTTACGGAGCAAACATGTCAGCATTGACCATTGCGGAACCAAAGAAAGCCATCGCTAGAGCAAAGCAAACTAGGTCGCACAAGTGCAGCACCTGGTTCTGGACCTTGAGCTCATTGAACGCCTCTGGTCTCGGCGCCTCGGTCGACGTCCGCAGCGGCGGGCCTCTAGAGAAGAAGAACATCAAGAGTTCAATCGACAACTCTGCGGCCCCTTGCGCCACTAGACCAGCGCATTGCCGAACATACCGTGTCATATTGCTGATGAAGCCGTGCCGGAGAAGGACGTTCGAGATGCCAAGATTCATCGGCGTGTAGGCAACGCTGGTGACAGCGAACCGCTTGCGGCTGACGTTCTGAAGGTGGGCCGTCAAGTTGGCTGGCAGGGCCCGGGTAACCTCGGCATATGCCTGGATCTGGCTGATGCGGGCTGCAGGCGAGAAGCGCGACATGGGGCGGTGCGGCGAGGGAGTTGCAGGGAAAGGGGAGGGCGGAGGAGAAGGCAACCGGGTCGCAAAGCTCGTTCGGCCTAGACGAGAAAGGCTAAGATCACGGCGGACGGTTGAGAAGGGGAGTTTCTCTTCCACTTGAGCTGTCTAGAGCGAGGCGGAATGATTTGGAGCGAGGATGGGATCGAACGGAAGGTTGCGGGAGAGCCAGTCGAAATGGTCGTGTCGTCGTCTCGAGGCGTTCAAGGCTCGCCCCGAGCTCCGCGCACGATAGTATGTGCGTTGGCAGGGCCAATGCAAACAGCCATTGTCGAATTTCCGGTCCCTCGCGCAGGCAGCCGCAGGGAGACGAGGCGCGCGCAGACCCTCCTCACCCTGGCCCAACCCCTGACCACCTGCCTTGCCCGACTGAACCTCTCAATCCGATCCTACCTTCTTACCGGCCTTGAATCAAAAAATGGCCAAGTCGCTCCGTAACAAGGCCAAGACGGCTGCCCGGTCGCGTAAGCGCGAGGAGGGCGAGTACCAGGTCCACCACGCCGCCCGGCTCGCCCGGCTGAGCGAGAAGCTCCTCAAGGGCAACTCGAACAAGGATCAGATCGCCGAGGGTTCGGCTTCTGCCGCCAAGGAGGGCGAGGATGACGAGGAATCGATGGAGGTCACCAAGGATGGCGAGGAGGCCGAGGGAGGTCAGCCTGCTGCCCGTTGCGCTGCTGAGTCTGCCGGCCGGAGCAAGGCTTACTGATTATTGCCCCTTACGCCGCCCCGCAAACAGCGGAGTCGACCGAAGAGCCCAAGAAGATCTCTACTTCGGGCCCGCGCAACTCGCGGCGCGAGTCATGGCGGGAGGCCAAGGGCATGAAGCCCCGGGCCACGTCCCACGGTCAGACGGCTAAGGGAAAGCGAGTCCCAGCTCGTCGCACTTCATCCTGTGACCGTTCGCTGACCTTTGCCTTGCCTGCCGATCATCAGGCTGCGTGGCGCCCGCAAAGCAGGCCGGCCGGCTCGCAGACGTTAGATGGGATTCTGGGAGGGGAGACCTCGCTGGCGTGTGCCGGGGACTGCGGGAGGTATTGCGCCCCATCCAGCCCCGGGCTTGTACCCATATCGACGACAATTTGACGACCAATTCTTCGATATTGCTTGAGACGAGCGCTGGGTATGAGTTACCTGTGAGAAAGTGGATACTTTGGCGAACGCAAGTGGCTGGGATCGCGCTTGTGTGTTTCGGGCGGCGACGGCCGTCGTCGCCCGAGGGCTCCGCGAGCGGCAACGGCTCTGGGATGCCGCCTCATCCGCCTCCCCTTCTTCTCGACCATCAATCCCTTAACCTCTTATCAAGTAGCCCTGACCCGAGCTACACCCATTCCTAGTCGTCCAAAATGAACTGTACGGCCATCGCTTCAGGTTCTGGAAAAGCGTCGCCGCGCAGTGCAGGACTGACGCCGCCTCGCGGACTGTTGGCGCTAAATGTCCAGTCACCTCTGGCGAGTCGCCCGAGTCGCTTCTATCTCTGGACAAGATTCGTCAAACGCTCAACCGACTCGAGGATACCATCATATTCCGTCCGTTCTCCCTCGTCTGCTGCTGCCATCCATCTTGGGTGTTGACCAAATCGGTTGTCGCACCTTCGTTCCCTGGCTTCTCGCTGCCTGCGCGGCAACCCCCGTCCGACGCAGACCTCATTGAGCGTGCCCAGTTCGCCGAGAATGGCATCATGTACCGCGATGGGGCGTTTCCAGAGCTCAGGGAACGCAACTTTCAGGGCTCATGGCTCGATTGGTTTCTCAAAGAGATCGAGACCTTTCACGGTGTGCCTCATTACAGCTCTGGGGTGAGCTCGTTCTAGCGCTGACGTGCTGCTGCCCGCACATACCTGGACCCGCCTTGCAGCCAAAGCCCGGCGGTACACGTCGCCAGACGAGCATCCCTTCACGCCGATAGCCGATCTGCCGGTCCCCGTGCTCGATCCGCAGAGCTTGCCGCCGCTCCTGCACAAGCACGCTGTAAATGTCAATCGCGCGATCAAGCGCCGCTACCTCGACGACGTCGTCCCGGCCATCACAACTAACCTCGGCGTCGCCGACGATGGAAACTACGGTAGCGCTGCGACGCGCGATGTCGAGGTCCTCCAGGCCATCAGCCGCCGTGTGCACTTCGGTTGGTCCCTCCGGCTGTACTCAGGCAAAGCAACGCACGGATCTTAGACTGCTGACCTGCCGGTCCCCCTCTCGCAATCGCCAGGCATGTTCGTCGCCGAGTCCAAGTTTCTCTCGGCGCCGCATCTCTTCATCCCACACATTCTCAATCCCAATCCGGAGCGGTTGCTCGCCTACATCACGAAGCCCGAGGTCGAGGCGGCGCTCCTTGTCCGGCTCGGCAACAAGGCCCACCTGTACGGCCAAGAGCTCGACCCAATGGGCCACCCTATCCCGGACGACGGCGTCTCGCGCCCGGGCAAGCTCGACGCTAATGTCGTCGTAAAGCTTTATGAGGAGTTTGTCATCCCGCTGACGAAGGACGTTGAGGTGCGCCTGCGATAAATCGAAACGTAAAGGCCTTCTGGTGCTTTGGCTGACCGTACGTCTGTGTCGCAGGTCGACTACCTCCTGACGCGGCTGGAGGGTGTCTCGAAAGAGCAGATGGACGCCTGGCAGGCCGGCAAAGAGCCGAGCGCCTGATTGAGATCGCGCGACTAGATGACTTTTGCGACGCTCAGCTGTCGGCACACAGTATCGACCGCAAGGGCAGGCGCAGACATAATCAAAGCTCCAGGAGGGGGCCAGGCAGCATTCGACTTTCGTCTCGTTATTTGTTTCGTGTTGAATCGGAAGGAAACACGAGCGATCGTGCCTTAGGTTGGAAGCCGCTCAACTTGGCCGCCTCGCAGATCACTCGCCTCGATTGCGACGCCAGCCTCGCCGACATACTTGCAACAGCTATCAGGCTGTGCTAAAATAGCACTATCTGACATCATATCTCATACCTCAAAGTGATTGCGCATTTGAGATGGGCTTTAATGGATCGAGACGATGTTCATACTCATGCAAAGCTTTCTTGGTGTCGTCGGCTGACGTGCAGGGGGCACTCGATCGGCTTCCGGAGAAAGCCTTCACGGACCTCGAGCTGTGTTATAAAGCAAGTAAATTGGATGCAATCAGCGGCTGGCCTCTTCGGATCAGTAATGAGCGGGGATAGAGTCACCTCCTGGCCATCAACGGCGGTTCGGAAGTCAAATTTCCAAGCGAGCGTGCTAACGATGAGGAGCAGCTCCATCGATGCGAGGCTGCAGCGATCATCATGGCAATCAGCGCTTGGCCAGCGTATCATCAGCTCGAGAGTGACAGAATGCGCACTTGCGCCCAACGCAGCCGCGGGGGCCGACGCTGAAGGGCATGAATGCGCCTTGCATCGTCTTCTCGTCCCGCTCAAACCACCGCTCAGGCCGAAAGACGTCCGGGTCTTCACCCCAGGCGGCCACGTCACGGTGAATCGTGTAGGTCTGTGCAACCACCAAAAGCGACGATCAGCGCTGCTCAAAATGCGTCTTTTCGGGACTGACCGGCACGCTGAGCACGGTCCCGGACTCGAAGAAGCGCCCGCAGACGGTCGCCCCTCCCTCGGGAACAACGCGAGCAAGTCCGATTCCACTCGTGCAGTGGATCCGCAGGGCCTCGTCAATGACCTTTTCAAGGTAGGGCAGCGCCTTGACCTGTCGTGCGAGCCAGAGACAAGCTCAGTTGTGATACGATCAATCGCCAATTCAGGAACCCTCACGTCGTCATACGCCGGAAGATCGGTGCTGAGCGGATCGAGGTCTTTGAGCGCTTCGTCGAGCTCGTGCTGGAGCTTGACGAGGACTGTAGGGTTGGCGGCTAGGTGATAGAAAATTGCGCAGGACGAATTAGATGTCGTGTCTGACGAGCGAGGTGAGTATGGGTCAAGTCAGTTCAGCGGGCTTTGAGGACTGCATGCAGCCTCAAGATTTGAAACCCACCCGAGCCGGCGATAAGCTGCGTCAGCGCCTCCGCCGTCAGCTCCTCTTGGCCCATCGGCTCGCCGTTCTCATCCTTGCCCTTCTGAAGCTTCGACAGCAGGTCCTGCGGGTCCGACGACGGCGGGTTCTCGAGCCGGTGGTTGACGGCCGAGATGGCGATCTTGGCAAGGTTGGCGACCGATTTGAGCCGCTGCGAGACCCAGGGCAGGTGGTGGGCGTACGGCCTGCGGTAGGCACACGATTGGTTGCGGTCAGTCTTGCGAGGGAACGGTCAAGGCGCCATCGACTGGAGAAGGTGACGAACCGCATCCAAGGCGTCAGGCAACCGAGCGTTGCGCTGACATCGCCTCGCTCGTTAAGCACCTTGACGGCCTCGACGTAGAGAACTTCGCCTGTAACCTCGTCGCGGCCGACGACAGCGGCATCTTTGCCCGTTTGTAGCATCCCGAATGGGCGACCAAAAGCAAGAGTGCCGATGATGTCGAAGGCGAGACTGCAGAAAAATTGCGATGAACGGAGGCGATAGTCAGCTGGTCGTCTCGTACCGCTTTGGGGGTACCGCCTGCGGATGGGCGCACCTGTTGAACCAAGGCAACGTATCAAAGATGGCCCTATCGCTGTCGACTGCCGATTTCCTGGCGATCTGCTTATCCCACTGATCGATGAGCTGCGTCAGGCAGTCGTGGACAGTCTCACCAAACTTCAGCACGTTTTTCTGGCTAAAGACATGCGAGACGATCTTGCGCTTGCGCGTGTGCTCGGCTCGGTCTCGCGTATTGAAGACGCCTCGACGGATCGACACGAATGCATCGTAAAACCTGATTCAGTCACGAGGGGGGCCATGAACCGACTCAGCGGCAGCTTGGCGAGGTGTGGGGACCAAGCCATACGGCAGCCACTAAGAGCGGCACTCACTCGGACTTGAGGAATCCTGTGCTGTGCCCCAGGACAACGTCACGCGCGGCTGGGTCGGCGATTGAGACGTGATTTGGCGCGAGGCGCAGAAATTTGCCTGGACATGCGCGCAGATGCTCGGGAGGTTCAGTCCGGCGGTGCTGGAATTGACCAGGCGCTGGGGCACTGACCGTAGCGAGCATGAGCGGCATGGACGATCACCGATCGCTTGCCGGAGCCGGCCGAGCGAGCGAGCCATAGCGATGAGACGCGGCTGATTCGTGGGCCAGGAATATCGGCGAGCGAGGGATTTGTTGACTCCCAGAGGAGCTTGAAGACAACCTGCGGGCGGGCGAAGACGTCATCAGCCACAAGGAATCGCTCGGATGGGAAGGGGCAGGGAAGGACGCACTGCGAGCAGACTAACGGCGAAGCTGACAACCAAAGCTATCCAGCCGATCGCCTGGCCGTCCCCGAACAAACTGAGCATGCGGAGGACGTCAGATAGCATTCGAGAGCTGTCCAAAGTGTCCCTTGATCGGCTCTGCGATTGCTAGGGGTGGCCTACGGCAAGGCTGGTCAAAAGGGGGGGAGGGGTCGCTGTCGGCAGTTGCTGAGTGCTCGGACGTAGCTAGCCGGACGAGCCCGAACGCCCTGTTCCGTCTCACTCACCCACCATCGCCTCGCCTGCCTGCCATATCGCATCCGCCACCAAAGCTAGTTGCTCGGGGTTCGTCTAAGGCCACTGGAAGGCTCTTTGATCGCATAGATCATGTTTGTTCCGAGGACAGGCGCGCGCCTCATCGCGCAGCCCCCCGTGCGCGACCTTGCCTCCTTCGCTTCAACCCGGCCGTCCTCGTCATCGCTCGCACTGCTTTCCCAGGCCCGATGTTTCACGACACCCAGCGTTGGCCGCAGCCGAAGTCTCGTGCTGCCGCTCCGTCTGTCCATGGCTTCTCAGACCGGTCCGGGCAGCTTAGTGCTTGCTTCAGCCCAACTCCGTCGCAACTTCCACAGCTCGCAGCCTTTGCCGGTCATCCGAGACTCGTACTACCAAGACAATCGCCGGCGGTCCAATTCGCGTGATGGTGGGCGCAGTCCGGCTCCCAAGGGCGGCTGGGAGCGGCTCAAGCGGGCCTTCTGGGACGCTGTCCTTCGCTTCGAGCGCCTGCCGGACAATGTCGTTGTGGGTCTAACCCATCCGCCTGCGGCGCCTGATTCGCCCAACCGTTGCCTGACTCGTTTGCGACCGTATCGCAGCTCGCGCTCGTCATCGGCCCAAACCTCCTGGTGTTCCTCGCCTGGCAGGCGTCCGACTTCTTCCATTCGCCCCGTCTACAGCGCTTCCTACTCAGCAACTTCATGCTGTCCGATGCTCACGTCCGGGCTGGCAAGTGGTGGACGCTTCTCTCGTACTCGTTTTCGCACTCTGAGATTCTCCACCTCGGCGTCAACATGTTCTGCCTCGTCTCGATCGCCAAGGGTGCCATCTCGTACACGCCTTCTCCTTTTTCGGCTTGGACCTTCTTCAGCGGCTAACACGGCGCTGACTATCTGATCGGGTCGATCTACAGGGTCATCGGCAACACTCGCTTCGTCGGGCTATACCTTCTGACGGGCCTCGGCGGCGGCCTTCTCTCGCTCCTCTCGCGCCAATTCATTGACCGGAAAGGTCCGGCTTACGGCGCGAGTGCCTCGATTGCCGGCACGCTCGCAGTGCGTTTGGCCGCTCCGTGGCCTGCAACGAACCCACCCGTCCATTTCCTGACCGACCTGTCTCGCAAATAGTTTTATGGCGCCGCGTTCCCGACACGATCCGTGCTGGTTATGTTTGTGCTGCCTGTGCAGCTCAAATATGCCCTCTCAGGCTGGGCTGCCGTTCGTCCCTACTTCCGACGACCTTCTTGCTCTTATCCTACAGTCGCATGCTGACGAATCTCCGAGCCGTCTCATCCACGCAGTACGATCTCTTTGCCGAATTCTACTACAAGAATGTATGTCCTGCGACCATCTGTTCTCGGGCGCCTCACCTTGCTCTTACTGTCGCTGACTCTTCTCCCTTCGGACCCACTTCCGCGTAGCAACGCGTCGTTGATGGCTCTGCTCATTTGGGCGGCATAGCCGCCGGCGTCCTTTTTTTCCTCGTCTTGCGCCGAAAATATCGCTGGTGACAGATCTAGCTTTCGACATGAGTATCTTCTAGAAATTCCAATGCTCAGGAGGATTAGGTGTGGCGCCGCAGTGGGCGTGAGAGTAGCAAAGGGCGGGGACCAGCAGCAGCTCGGAAGGTCAAGCATCAGCAGAGAACGGGGAGCGCGTCCGGCCCTCAGTTCTTGAGGTTATCGCCCTGAGATGAACCGCAGCACGACGCGAAGAAGCCCTGCTTCTTCTTGGGCGCGGCGGCCTTCGCTGGCGTGGGAGCCTTGGCGGCGGCAGGGACGGCCGTCGTGGCAGCCTTCTCTTCCTTGGTGGCGACGTTGGGTCTGTGCAGGCGTGATGACGGGGCGCAGTAGTCGAGGGCTAAAGGTCAGCGTACTGCGCGGCGTGGTGCAAAGCGCGGTGAAACTGTTGAGACCCACGCGGCTGCCACAGTCTTCTCGGTAGCAGGCGTGTCGTTGACCTCGGCGGCAGCAGGAGCGGCAGCGACGGCCGGAGTAGCGTCGGCAACGGGGATGACGGCGGAAGCCGGGGTAGCGTTGGCGACCGGGGCAGAGGACAGTTCAGACGTCGACTTGAGCCGAGCCTCCTCCTCAGGGACGGGTACCTTGTAACCTGGAGAAAGGCGATCGACAGTGTCAGCGGGTAGCCGCCACGAGAGAGCTCGCGCAGGAGGAAAGGTGACGGACCGAGAGCCTTGTCCTCACCGCCCGGGGCGACTGACGTCAGGTTGGTGACGGGACCCGACTCGCCAAGCGGGGCGCCGAGGCTGTTAAGCGGGTTCGACGAACCGTGAGCGTTGGCACCGGCGACGGCGGCACCACCAGCGACGACAGCGGCACTCCCAGCAACGGCAGCCGTGTGTTTGTTGTCAGTGGCCGTCGTCGTCGAGGGCTCCTCCTGGGCGGCGACCGGACCAGTCACGTCGGCGACAGGAGGCTCGCTCGTGACAGCGGTAGCAGGGGCAGCGACTGGCACGACGGGCGTCGCCTGGCCGCGGGCAAAGGTCATAACGACAACGGCAAACGACTTGCCCTGCGTCCGGCCGGCAGCCTTATCGTCCTCGAGTACCGGGAGCGAGCCCTGGCCGCCGGCGACGTACGACGAGCCCCAGGGCGAGCCGCCCACAATCTTCTCCTCGTTCGAGATTTCAGGCGCGCGGTAGCCGAGAGGGACGTAGGTGATACCGTGGTGCATGAGGAAGGGCAAAGTCGTAAAGATGGTCGTCTCTTGGCCGCCGTGCTGACCGGCGCTGCCCGTAAAAAGGCCGGCGAACTTGCCAACGAGCGATCCAGCGGCCCACTCGCCACCCGTCTGGTCAAAGAAGGCGCTGACCTGAGCCGGGGCCCGGCCGTAGCGCGTCGGGAAGCCAAAGAGGAAGCCGTCAAACTCCTTGAGCTGGGCGGCCTTGATGACCGGCAGCTCGCGAACGGGGGCGGCTCCCATCTTGGTCCGCGTGGCCTCCGAGAGGAGCTCCTGGATCTGCCGGCCAAGAATAGGGAATGATTAGTGAGGAGTCATTCGAGCCAAGGACGAAACAGTCCTTCTGCACGCACTTGGAAGTGCTCGACCTCAGCGCCGGTCGACCGGGCGCCCTCGATGACGGCCTGGGCGAGCGTATCAACATGGCCGTACCTGCGAGTTTTGCACGGAGCGCACAGGTCAGCAGGGCGGCAGGATACGTAGGAACGCGGGCAGAGGAACACGGAAAACGGACGTCGTGTCTACCGAGCGAGAGAGCGCAAGATGGAAACAGGGTCAGTCAGCCAACGCTGCCGCCTACTGAAACTCTGGCGGGCGGACGGCGAGAGAGCTCGACGACGCACAGGTGATGACCGCGATGCGAGCAGTGGGAGAGCCGGCCATGACGTTGAACCTGAAATCTGCTCCGTTAAAATGGGCAAGAGAAATTGTGGATGTCAGCGGGGTCAGAGCCAGCCGTCGTCTTTGGGGGCTGAGAAGCTGAGGTCGCTCGGAAGCGGACGAGTCGAGGCGTCGACGTCGCGAGCCGATCGTCACCCTGCGACCTGACACCCGGGGCGGAGGGTGACGTGCGAGATGCACCACATCGAGCGCCTGCGGGAGAGTAGGATCGTACGCACAAGTTGACTTCGTGATGTGGATGTGAAAGCGAGGAAGAGGGTGATGGTTTCGGAGGGAGAGAGGAAATAGTCCAGAGCAAGCTCGGTTCCCTCGGCGTCCGTCCTCTCTCGCGGGCGAAACTCGTCAGCAGCCGCTCCCGCTCTGGGAACCAACACGCAGCAGACCAACCCTCATCCTCAGCCAGCACTTATGTCCGACCAGTCAGCAGCAGCATCAACACCGGCACTCGCCGCAGGGCCCGCGCCCGCGCCCGAGCGGTCGATCGACGACCATTTTGCCGACGTTCCGCTTTTCATGCGCGAGCTCGGCGACGAGCCGACCGTCGCGCTCGAGGCCCTCCAATCGCTCGCGCACGACGGCACGCCCGACGGTGCGGCCTTCCGACTTTACCTGTAGATGCTTGCCCGGGTTGACAATTCACGTTCTGCTTCCAATCGTCGGCTTGACTGCGCTCAACGCTCAATTCGGCTGTCTCATCTGTCTCGCGGCTCGCAACCTGCGGACGTCAGAGGTCGCGCTCAATTTCAAGGAGCAAGGCAACGAGTACTTTGTCGGCAAGCGCCCTCGCGAAGCCCTAGGCTTCTACACGCAGGGCATTGAGGCGTCACCGACTGACAAAAAGCTGCTCGAAGTCCTGTACGTTAACCGGGCGGCGTGTAACCTCGCGCTTGGTTCGTCTCCTCTCACCGTCCCCGTCGCTCCGGCTGCGCGCCGTCAAAGCTTGCGAGCAAGTGGCTAGGCTCCAATGACTGACCAACCTTCACGCTGTCCCGCTGACAGAAAACTACCGCGCGGTCCTCGGCGACTGCGCCGACGCCCTGACACTCAATCCAATCTCGATCAAGGCACTCTTCCGGGCGTCATCTGCGCTGCTCCTCATGGAGAAGTACGCCGAGGCCATCGACTGTGCCGGCCGAGGGCTAACGATTCCTGGCGAGGAGACTAATAAGGCACTCAAAGAGATTGTTGAGAAGGCGACGAAGCGCAAGGAGGTTAAAGAGCGGCGCGAGGGCGAGCGCAAGGAGCGCGCACGGAGAGAGACAGAGGGCAGGCAGGCCCTCAGCGAGGCCTTCAAGGTGCGCTTGCAGAACCCGTCCCATCACTTTACTCTTGCAATTGGCCGAGGCTTTAAGCGGGCTTGAGGGCTGATACTGTCGGCATGCTCTTTGGCCCGCCAATCCTACCGTAGGCCCGAGGGCTCGTCGTCCAGACTTCGGACAAGCCGCCCGACAACCCGGCGCCGCCTCACTTCGACCCAGAGTGCATCCCTGAGACGGCGCTTGCTACCGTACCTTTGTGCGTTCGGCCTCCGTTTCCGGCGCGCTCGCGCATCAATGCCCCATTTAACTTCCGGCCTCTCGCTGCTTTGCAGGCTCCCTCACCCGTCATCTTGGCAGGCACCGCCAGCCTATTGCCCGCTCATCTTCTCCGTTTTCCTCCTGTATCCAACCCACGGCCAGTCGGACCTCCTCTCAGCCTTTGACGAGACGACGACGTTCGCCGACAACCTCGCCGAGGTCTTTGCGATTCCGCCTTCGTGGGACCGCGAAGGCGCCTATCGTTCGCCGAAGGACCTCGTCGTCTATGCCGAGACGGCCAACAAAAAGCTCCTCAAGATTCCGCGCAAGATGAAGCTGATGGACGTCTTTGCCGCCGCGGTTGGTACAGGTACGAGCGGCGGCGAGAAGGACGGCCTTCCGCTGAGGGACGGCCTCTTGAGCTTTGTCGTCCTGCCAAAGGGCGCGGCCGAAGACAAGTGGGTGTCCGAGGTCAAAGCGCGGCGCGACAATCCGTGAAGGGTTGCCCTTCCGAGCCAATAGGAAAAAAAAAGAGATACATGCATCTTTGATGTGCTGCGGCCAGTAGGCGAGAATAGTTGAGGACGCCTGTTTGCCAGCCATATCATAAGCTAAGCAGTCTTCACGTGATTACCCTTACGGGTGCTTACGGTCCGTAACCAACCGCCTTTTTCCGAGCGCGCCAAAGCCCGAGCGCGTCCGCCTTTGCCCTGCATCCTCCAACCGCGATCCCTTCTAAGGTCAGTCCTTTCTCTTCCGCCGTTGAGCACATTAAGGATCCGCGTCGCTGACCGTTTCTTCTCTTCTGTTTGCCTCGCGTTTCAGAGCAGCCGAAAGGCTGCAAAGCTCGTCCACAGAACCTGAACCCCTTGCGTCCCGGCGTCCACGGCTCGCCTGCCTCCCCACTCGGGAGTCGGCGTTCTGTACGCCGTCGGATCGACATGGCGGTCTCATCTCTTGCGAGCGGGAAGGTCTGAGTTTTCCACACACGCCCCGAGCCCTTTATTACGGGGGGCTTTGAACGGTCCCAGCCGGACCCCTCCCTGAACGCCTCCCCCCCCCTTCGCGGGCGGAGACATGGGTTGAAGCGACGCGCCAGCCAACCTTCACCAACCCCTGCGCCGACTCGGGCCCAAGATCCGCCGCTGCTCACGGCGAGGAGGCCCTTTCTTCTCACGAGGAAACAGCGCTCGGGGGTCACTCTGGTGTTTAAAGCGTCGCGGGCGTTTCGTCTCTTCCCTCGTCTGCCGGCCCTCCCATCTTTTGATGGAGCCCGGGACCCTTCCTCTGTGTTGCGCGACCCCGAGGTGTCGGTCCCGTGCCTACGCACTTTGACGAGGGTCACGACTTTAGTGCAATCTGCAGCGCGGGATTCTTACCCGTAACTCAATTCAGACTATTCTTCGACTGCTTGGGATCGCGGTTCCCCTCCCTTCGCCGCCGGCCATCGTCGCTCCTTGAGCGGCGACGTCCGGCCCGTCCGGAAAGTGACGCTTAGCCCAGATGCAGACGGGCGGCGGGCGGGTCATGCGATTGTCAGAGACACGGAGCGGTGCGGACCCTAATGATTGCGATCGTCAAGGGGGCCAGGGGCCTTCGTGAGGGCATAAAGTCATGGACGGGTTAATTGAAATACGAGAGTATAGGAAACGATGGCGGGCCGATCATATGGTGAGGTCGACGACGTCGGCCAGCGGAGGCCCGGATGTGGCGCCCGTCTTATCGAGTGAGGCGATGAAGGCTGGCACACGACGAAGCGACTCGCTCATTCGCTTGGCGCCCTCGCGTGCATAAAGGCCTGGGCAGTCGACCGAAACGCACGCGATGGGCGCGCTCACAGGCGTCGACGAGCAGGACGCGCAGATGAGCTGGCTGTCTCGCAGGCGCGTCTCGGCCTTGACCAGGTGACCGCTCAGCGCATAGGCCGTGGAGATCGGATCGGCCCGACAGGAGGCGCAGATGGCGGGCACTGAGGTCAATGTCGGGGGGGAGGGGGGGGGGGGGGGGGGGTAGGGGGGGGGGGGGGGGGGGGGGGGGGGGGGGGGGGGGTTAACGGCAGGTTGGGGCCGCCTCAGCCGAGAAACGCGCACCTTTGTCGGTATAGATACCGCAGAGAAAACAAAGATCACTCCGGTAGTGGTCTGTCAGCTTAGAGACTTGCTTTTTACGCTTCTTAGCTGCGGCCTTTTGGATGGCGGGGTCACCAAACGGCGGGGCCGTGACGAGCTTTGGTCTTGGCATTGTCTTGAACCACTGTTCAACGTCAGCGCCGAGGAGGTTGAGGACGCGCGAGAGGGGTGGGAGCAGGACGCGCTCGAGGTAATAATTGGAGTCGAGCTCGAGGCCGCTGCCAACAGGGCCGACAACCTTTCTGATCAGCTCGGCAGAGAGCAGCGTTAAAGGACAGCGAACGGCACGCACTCTTCGAAGAGCAAATCTTCTGGTCGCCGAGCTCGCTTGTACTGCGGCTCACCCGGCTCGCCGATCGTCACGACGTACGGCACACGTTCGCCTGTAAGGGAGATGGGCGCCGTCAGCTTGGCTCTGTCGTGCGAGTCAATAAGCGTTCGAAGAGCGGCTGACGGTCTTGGATTACGTCGCCGGGGTCTTTGATTTGGCGTAAAGCTGCAACGATTGCATGCGCCGGCTTGCTGCCCTCTCTGCGAGGCGAGCAGCGACCGTCAGCGGATGACAACGAAGCAGCGTACAAGCAAAAAATAATCTACTTGTAGCTGCCGAGATGGACCTCTTTGCTGAAGGTGAAGTCTTGAATGGAGACGCGGCCACGCATGATGTTGGTCCACTGCGTGTACATGTATCGCTTCACCTCGGAGAGATCTTGCGTGCGAAAAAGGATCCTACGCGTCGGCAACGGGATGATCAGCGAGGATGGCGGCTACAGTCAGAGCAAGGGCACGCACTTGAGGCAGGCCTCCATCTCCTTGACCTGCGCTGGAATACCGTCGCGGCGGACTGTCTCGACGCCTGAGGAATGAGACACAAGCGTCGGGTCGTTAGTCGACTTGCTCGCCGCTTAACGTGCAAGCACCGCTGGTCTACTCGCCTTTGTCGTCGAAGGAAGGCTCGTCGTCCGGGTACTCATATTTGTTGCCGACGTAACGCTTTTTGGCGACAAGCACGCACGGCAAATAGACCTGAGGGCCGACGTGAAGGTTCAGCCAGCCATGCGCCGTTAGGGTGAGATTAGAAGCGCACCTTTTCGAACTTCATCTTCATGGGCTTTGGATTGCGCGCTGTGATGGCGTCGGCGATCTCATGGCCGATGCGGAAGGCATCCTCTTTGGATTTACCAGGCATGTGGATGAAGAGCGAATCTGTGTCGCCGTAGACGACATGGCTGCCCCACTTCTTGGTCGAGTGAATGAGCGTGATGGCCTGCAGAAAAGAGTCAGCAAGTCAGCAGCCGATGCCAGCGGGGGCTGCATAGTCGACGCGGCCGCACCTTTTCGAGCGACTCGCGGCCATACTGAACAATGGCGTCTGCAATCTGGATATGAGGCATCCGACCCGAGAAGCTCGCAGAGGTGTAGCCGTAGGTGACGTTCTTATCAGCCGAGGGGGAAGGGAGGGGGGGGGGAGGGTTTCAGTCGTCACTTCGGTGATAATCGATAAGGTTTGTTACCAACCGCAAGCAGCTTGAGCGCGAGCTGTCGCGAATTGAGCGTTCGCATCAAGTTCTTTGATGTACGAGTGGACGGGTCAGCGAGGGAACCATCTCGTCTTGTGTTGGCATCGGCAGCTGACAGACCTTGTCGCTTTTGTAGCCCTTCATCGCCTGCTTGATCATGACGCGTGTGTCAAGCAGCTCGCCCAGCATCTTAGCAAGTAAGCTCTTACGAAGCGTCGGCTTGACGAACATGATGCCGTTTGGCGAGACTGCGCACGGTATCAGCGAGGATGGTCATTCCAGCCATGTGGGTCTAGACCCGGCCCACAGATGAACGGCGCTCACTCGTGATGTGCTCCTCGAGCACTTCGAGGTCGCCGGGCGCCATCGTGTACGAGCTGAAGCCAAAGCGGTCGGTTGGGTTGCCGTGCTTGTCTTTGAGCCGGTCGGCCCTGCCGAGGCAGGTCGAGTAGCATATGTTGTAGGCAAGCATGATCGACGGGTAGAGGCTCTGAAAGTCGAGGACGACAACTGGGTCCTTGTAGAAGGCTGATTGGGGCTCCATAACAAGCGGTTGACACTCGGCGCTCTGCTGGCCGCCAACCTGATGAGGGCCGGACGTCAATCGGAACGAGTCTTGGTCAGCGCCGCGAACGAATCGGCAGGCCGGTAGACACACAGCGCACCTCTTCCTTATCCGGCGTCAGGAACAGGAGTGACTCTGGCTTGCCAATGCGAAACATCATCGCCTCGACCTTGAATTGCGAGCCGCGCTGCCAGACGTCCGCGAAGTCGACACCATAAACACGGGCAAACTCACTGGACAAGGCACGCGCGACGGAGAGCGTCAGACCACGCGTTGGACGATGGAGGGCAGGGCGCGAGCGACGCACGCGTTCCGCGAAATGATCTCGGAAAGATCAAGCATCTCGACAACCATGAGGACGCGACCAAAGATGTGCTCAAGTGCACGACTCGTATCGGACGGCACGCTCGAGGAGTAAAGTTCGAAGACGGTGTTGTGCGTGAATTTGGGCACGCTGCAGTGATTAAGGGCTTTAGATATTCAGCGCAGCCAATCTCGATAAGAACATTAGCCGCATGCGCCTGACTGGATAGACGCACCGGCGATGCAACAAATGGAAGGCGACGTTCTCGAAGCTGTAGTGGCAGAGGGTGAGCTCGCCCTTGAGCATGCGCCACAGGTTCATGACATGTCGGCCCTCGACCTGGAAAAGCGAGTGGTGGTCGGCGTCATAGTCTGAGGGAGGCCGGTGAATTGGGTTCTTGAACGGGCTCAGCTGGTGAATGAACTCCTCTTGAGCGCCTTGGTTAGCGGGGACAGGCGCATGCATCAGTGGCGGGGGAGGCACTTGGACAGAAGCGACCGCGCGCACCTTCGTGGTAGATTGCCGTTCGGTGCGTCACGTAGCCCCACGAATTAGCTTGAACCTCCCAGCCGCTGAGAATATCGGGATCCCACTCCCAGACGCGCTCAATCAGGAGATTGATGAGTGAGATCTCATCAAGGACGAAGTTTGGCCGGACATCGTGACCGAGCAAGCGGCGAGGATCCTTCGTCGAGAATGTGGCTTCGCTCGCAGCCTGGGTCGGATCGACGAGGATCATCCCGATGTGGCAGCCGGGGAGGTAGCAATTGTCGGGCGCCTCGCCGTCGCTCTGGAAGGCGAAGAAGGCCCCAACGATCGGATCGACCTCGGGCACTGGCAGCCGACCCGGCCGCGTCTGGACTGTGAGGAGCGGCAAAAGAACGAGTGAGACGACCATTGTCCTCATGCGAGAACGAGCGTAGCAAAAAGAACGTACCGAGGATCTCAAGCACCATGACCGACATGTAGCGCTTCTCGCGGTGGCGCGAGGCTTCGTCAATTTGGCTATACTTGAAACCCTGCGTGTTCTTCTGGGTCGAGCAGGCGTGCTGCGACTCGAGAAAGTGCTTGCGCCGACGCTTTGCCTCGACTCGATCGGCGTCAAGCCAGGCCACCGCCTCGCCGCGGGTGACGGCCCGGAAGCCGAACTCCCATCTGGTCGGACCGGCCGGCGGAACAACAATAGGCGGATGGCCTTGGGCCGCGCCGTTACGCCCGAGCCGCCTCGTCCTTTGGAGCCGAGTCGAGCGGTGATAAGCACTGGTCTGGCCCAGAAAGGTGCCGACCTGGCGGGCGTAGTCGTCAACAATCGGCTCTTCGTCTTCTTCGCGCGCGTGCGTGGAGAATGACCAGATCCGGCCGGCGTACTCGCGTGGCTTGGGCACGTCGCGTGGATTCGAATAGTAGGGCCCGCGATGAACGCCAAACCGGTCGTAAAGCGCGCTGCTGCTAGGCAACGAGGGCGATAGCAATAGCGGCTGGCCGCCAAGCTCGACCGAGACGTCCTGAAAGACATTAGCATTCTCTGCGCGGACGAGCAGAGTCCGTCAGATCCGTCCTTTGTACGCTGATGAACAAATCGAGTTGGGACGAACCTCCACTCGATGACGGATCCAGGGAACTGACGTTGGCGGCCACCACTGATTCCACCGCTCTCCCCCCGGCTACCTGCGTCGGAGCCGGCGGATGAGCGAAAGCGCCCGATGCGTTTGATCCGGGCTGAGCAGCAGGAATCACAACGTCCTCGAGGCTGGAAGAAAGCTCCCTCTTGCGATCTGACTCCACAGCAGTCACCCACGGGCAGTCGTCGTCGGCTGAGCCACCCACATCAGCGTCGGCGTATCGGACACGCTTTTTGGGCCGGGTGAACTGAACATCGGGCTCCGGAGAGGGAGGGACGAGGGCCGATGTCGCAGGCACGAGTGCACGAGGGGGTCGGCGCGCGAGTGGCGACGGTTTCGCCTTCGGCCTTTTGTCTGGCGACAGGACTGACGTCATGACGAGCATTTCGCTCTCAGGCGAAGAGACGGGTTCGGTGGCCGTCCCGCCGTCGTTACCGTCGTCACCGTCGTCTTCTTCGGAATCCAGAACGGTCGCCGTCGGAGAGACGTACGTCGACTCAAAGACAGGGAGCGATAGGGCATCATCGGACGCAACCAGCTCGGGCGGACTCGTATCGGGAGGTGAGGGAGGAATGAGAGCGTCGACCTCGCGCAGCGACGATGGCGGGGAATATTGGCCATGACTGTCGACTTTGTTGTTAGTATCGCTCGGCGTCGGCGAGCCTGACTGCGGGAAAGTCGGCGGGACAAACGTCGGGAGAACATAGTCGGGCAGCCGGTCCCGGCCGAGTTGGGCGAAGGATGAGACGGGTGCCAAAGCGTGACTGGCTTTCCTGACATGACTGACGGCTGGCGAACCGAAATTGGGCTGAGCAGGCCGAAGGCCGAGCTTGAACGTCATGGCCGTCGATGGCTTCAGTGGTGGGGGCGATTGGTCGCCCATAGTCTCAAATTTGACCCTGCCAGCTAGGACTCGGCTCGCCGAGGGACTCTCCTCTAGCTCGTCATCATCGTCGTCGTCGTCGTCATCGCTAGTCTTGTGCGGCTGTTTGCCCCGCTCAGGAAGCTGCGAATAACGCACGGTTCGCAGCGTACTAGGCGAACGAGGACTCGTCGTAGCGAGTCCGCCTGCTGTCCGTTTGAGCGGCGATGTCCGGACGGCCGAGCCTGGCGAACGCGACTTGCGCTCGGCGCGTGTTGAGTTGGCCGAAAAGTAGCTGCCGTGCGGGTAGGCTGGCGCAACTGGCGGATGGCGTGAGAGGGGTACGAGAATCCTCGTGGCCGCCGCTGACCGAGGAGTTGTGTTGATGAGAGCCGACAGGTCCACGGCCGTCTTGATGCGGCCCCGTGAGCGGCCACCGAGATGCGGTAGGTCGCCTTGGAAGCCCGACTCATCGCCCCACGGATCCACTGGCCGGCCATGAATTGCGTTGAGCTCCAGGTCGTCCTCAACACTGGTGCCAATCGCGTCGAACGTGCCATCGTCTGCTTCCGGGGGATGCAGATAATTGGCCTCGTTCTCAGCCAGCATCCGCTCGCGCTCTTCGTCCTCCTCGAGCTGCGAGGCTCGCTGCGTCGCCGCCCAGACGCGCTGCAGGTCGACATCGGCCTCTCCCTCACTGTCGTACGCGTCCTTGCCATCACCAAGTCGATTACCGACCGGCGTCGGCGGTGCCGAGAAGATGTTCGCAGCACTCCCTTTCCCAGGTGTCGACCGCGCGATATCTCGGTTGGTCCTCCGCGCCCGCCCGTCGGCCGCCGCCGTCGAGTCGTCTTCGAGCGCGCGGACGTCGTGCCTTGGCAGGTGCTGGCTCTGAACGACCAACGGCTCAATAGCGGCCGAGGGCAGCGGCGTCCTCGGCCAGCCGCGCGTCAGGGCGCGGAATGTCGTTGGGATGTAAGCGTCCCAGCGGGCGAGTTCAGCCGTCGACTCCTTGCGACCAGCCGAGTGGGCGAGGAGGTCTTCGAGTCGGCGGGGTGGGAGCGAGGAATGTCCAGCTGACTGAACATCTTCTGCGGCGGCGGTGGCGGCGGCAGCGCGAGCGAGTAATGTCTCGCGCTCCTGACTGATCCTTGCGTCGACCTCAGCCCACCAGCGGGGCTCCGAGCCCCAGCCAACGCCTTTGCCGGGAATCTCATCCGCGCTCCCCAACCGCGTACCGTATGACAGCTTGCCGAGGTCGTCCTCTCCGCTCGTACTCTTACCGGCCGCCCGCCGTCTGCGGCGCTCGTCCTCCCAGAGCTCCTCGAGCGAGTCGACTAACTTTCGGTCGGTCCCCAAACCACCCTGCGCAAGCTCGACAAACCCCTTGTGAAGCTCGCGAGGGACAATCGCCAGCCGATTAAGAATTGCGTTCGCGTGAACGTCAATCTCGAGCGCAGTTCTCGACGTCGGAGTCAGCGTAGTTGGATGAAGGTAATGAGCCGCGGTCGTCGCGGTTGTCCAACGTCGGAGGCGCGAGGGGAGGAGCATCTCAGACCCGGGCGACACCGGTGGATCCGTCTCATCCGGCAGTGACCGGAAGCGGACGTCAGCCAGGTCAAGCCAACCGCAGCCTCCGAGCCCGAAGTCGGCCATGAACTGAAGGACAAAGCTAAGGTGGCCCTCGTAGATGCGGGCTCTGAGGTCACAGACGGCGCCGCCTGGGAGGACCTGTAGCAGCTTGTACCGATCATTTGGACGAAGGTAGGCTATCCGGAGAAAATATGAGTAGCCGACGCGGTAGCCGTAGAGCTCGGTTCCCTTACAGAGGACGATGGAGTGAATCGCATTGGCTGTCTTCGACAGGTGCGGCGGGTTTGAAGCCTTGTAGGGCGGGCGGAGGGCAACGTTAAGCGCCGTACCAAGACGAGTGATGAAGCGCCTAACTAGCGGAAGCACGAAACAGAGGTCAGCAGGTAGTCCTGCGAAGCCTCAGCAAGCCTGAGCGAGAGGAGAGATTAGAGGAGTTCACCAGAGTCGGGATCGATCGCTCGGTCCTTGGGATAGTCGATATACATATACGGATAGGCTCCATGGACATTGACGCAGGCCCTCTAACAGCAGCAGAGAGGGAGCGCCACGCAAATGTCAGCGGCTTACGCCAGTCGATCGCTCGAGGGAAAGACAGCGAAAGAGAACGACGGGGCCTGCTGCGCTTCAGGGCCTCGGACCATCAGGAGTCGCGAGCATATCTGCATCGGAGTCAAGCTCCTTTGTCATGCCAAGAGATAGCAGAAGCGAGGCAAGTACGGACCTGACCACCCTCAGTGACGCCCAAGACGCGAATGACAGGGACTTCAGTAAACGGCTGGCCGTGCGAGAAGCCGCTCGAGAGCTGATCGAGGCCCGGCTCGGGCCTCGACAGCGAGTAGGTAACATTGGTCAAGCGGACGCGGACGAGGGGATCCGGGAGCACCGGAGACGAGTTTGATGGCGGAGGCGCCGGGGCGGCCATCGTCGTCCAGAGTAGGATCGAGGAGGACCGTCCAAGAGGAGAGCGGGAGGGACGCTAGAGACGAGGTGGCGGGGGCTCGCCGCGAGGAACCAGAGCCTGCCGTGGTCGCATTCCACACTGCCAAACTCGTTCGACGCGTCGCGCATGTCGCGCCGCGTCAGCAGCATGGCCCACTTGATCAACCCCTGTCACTGCTATCCCGCCATGCCACCCGCTGCCGCCTCCCGCCCGCGGACGTACGCTAGGAACGGGCCTCTCAAGCGGGCCCGTCAAGTTTCGTCGCCGGTCTCTGCAGCGCCGCCGTCGCCTTCGTCGTACGTCTCCCCGTCTCGCGTCCCAGGCAACGCGTCGAAGCAGGGAGGGGCTGACCTGACCGACCATCCCTCTTCAGGCCTCCGAGCCGGACCCGCCTCACTTCACCTCCGACAATCCTCGAGCCGAGTTCATCTGTGATCGTCCCACCGGCTTCGCCTTCGCCTTCCACTTCCGTCGCGATGACATCAGAGACTAGCGTTCTTCAGCCGTCCGTTGCGCTCGGAGCCAACCCACCGGCGGCTCCCTCTTTCTCGGCCAGCCGAGGCAAGGCCCGCTTGCACTCCTTGGGGGGATTGCAGCCGCTGGCTGTTCAAGGAACACTCAAGGGCTTCTTCACAGCCCTGCCTCGACCGACTCGACTGCCTGTCGCGAGCTCATCTTCGTCGGCCGACCGACCTGCGAAACGTAGCCGGACTTCGGTATCCTCCTCGCCCTCGCGCTCGCCCCCTCCCTTCTCCCCAGTCGGCTCGGCCGCCGCAACCCAGCTGCCGGCGCCCTCGGCGTCTCTCCAGCAGCTTCTCCTTGCCCCCCTGCCCTCGCAGCTTGAAACTTGTCAGACATGCGCGATGACCTTCACTCGGACATCTCCCCCCGACCTTGCCGCGCACAGCGCGTTCCACCGATCGGTCGAGCGCGGCATCGGCTGGTTTCGGCCAGACGAGGTCGGGCCGGGCGAGGGCGTTGAGATTCTCCCAGGCGCCGATATTGAATGGGACCAGATTGGCGGCAGCGGCAAGAGGGAGCGTGGGACGGCCCGGGCCGTCAGGATCCACGGCATTCCTCCAGGCAAGGTTGGCAAGAAGGTGCGCCCCCGATCTTGACCTCAGGGACCACTGAGCAGGTCGAATCCTTTACATATTGCTGATTGATAGTTTCTCCCTCCCCTCTTGTGCAATAGATCAAAGAGGTCCATGCCCTTCTCAACGCCCACTTGTCCGCCCCCGACCTGCCCCCACGTGTCCTCGCACAAACACAGACGTTCCTTCTCCTCTCGGCCTCTTCTCCCCCAACGCCTCGGACGACCTCGACTTCGGCTCAACGTACTTTTTCGACGGCGGCTGGCCATGCGGGCCGGTCGTCTATGAGTGGCAGCAGCAGCAGCAGCGGGGCTGGAGGGGGTGGGAAGGAATTCGTCATAGGCGCCTGCGTTGTCCAGCGAATCGAGAGTGCCCTTCGCGTCCTGTCCCGTGACGAGATCCAGCGTCATGGAGCAGCTGCGGTAGCGGTGGCAGGCGTCGACGGAGCGACACTCGGCGGTTGGCCAGAAGAACGCCTCATTTGTGTCGAGCCCACCAGTCGGCCGCTTGATGCCGTCGGGTCGTTCGATGAAGTCGACGACGGAGTCTTCTGCGAGTGCGTTTTTACTTTCTCTCTTAGCGACTTGCGCAAGGGCCACTACCAAGCCCATTCGACTGACGATGCCCGATCCTATCTTTTCCAGCCCAACGCCGATTCCAACCCTCCTCGGCGTTCACCGGATCCATACCTCGGCCCTCTTCCGCCGCCTCTCGCTCGGCTCGGCTCTCCTTTCTGTCGCTTGTACACACGCCATCTACGGCGTCACCGTTAGCACGACTGAGGGGGGCTTGGCGTTCAGCCAGCCGACGAGAAGCGGGAGAAGGCTGATGCGGAGCTGGGCGCGGGCGAGCGGGTCAGGAGAGGTGAGAGTTTTTGTGGAGGACGAGGAGTAAGAGCGCTTTTCTTGGCTAGAAATGGCAGGCGGGGCGTCCATATGGCGCTTGGAGGCCCTTGTTCCACCAGCAGACATAATCACGATTGATATAGTGTTTCAAGAGTGCCGCTATCCCCTTCTGCTCCTTGGGCCGGGCGAGGCAAGGCAGAGAGCTGTCCAGAGGGCGCAGACAACAAGGCTCACGAGCCCGCCGTCGAGTGTGCGTAACTTCGGCCGTCCGTCCAGATGCCACATCGCGCCACCCGACGTAATTTGGGGGCCATCGGCAGAGGATGCGGCGGGCGTGGCGTCCCAGTCTGGTGCTATTGCCGCCCGAAAAGATCTGTTGACTTCGGCTGCAGATGGCAGGTGACCTCGCCGGCCATACATCGAGACGGCAGGCGGCGTATTGTCGAGGACCAACTCGGTGGAGAATGTCTGTCCGTCTGGGGTTTTACTCGCGGGCGGCGGCGAGCCGGGCGTTGTCAACACGTGCGACGAGAGGGAGCGGACCGCAACCGCGTCGGCAGGTCGGGCGACAGGATCCGAAGTGGCAATCAAAGGCGGAGGGATGTGCCCACGCTTCCAAGTCTGGAGCGGACGTCCGTCAAGAGCATCGTCTTCGTGGGTTGCCGTGCGTGAGTAGGCGTAGTCGTGCGTCCAGTTCGCAGCAGAGAGCAGATCGCTGGCCGCCTGCAGAGCCAACGTCAGGGGCGGAGGGAGATGGCCGCGCTTCCATGTCCACTCGACTGCAGGCTGCTGCCTGCGGCACCAAAGGTTCCCTGGCCCAGCAGTCAATGGATGCGCTTGTGTTTCTGCTTGCTGTGGGTCATGGACGTCCTCCAAGACGAAATTGGCGCGGCCAGACGCATCGACCGACCATGTCTCAGGTCGCTGCTGATCCGAACGGTCCAGGCAAGTTGCAATTGCTCTGTTGGACACAATGAGACTTTCTTGTCAGTAGATGAAGGCTATCTTGCAGAGCGGGCGGTTTACATACTCTCGCAGGGCAGCGTATGCGAGCGACGTGCCGACCCAGACAAAGGGGACCGAGATCAGGCGCAGCGCGCGCCAGCCGAACCCAGCTTGGGGTAGCAAGAGGACAGTGAGGAGAAGGGTGGTGACAGCAAGGAGAATACTGCCAGCGCCAAGTCCCAGCCTTAGTAGCATCAAGTGTCAGTTGCTGCTTGACATGACGTTGACATCAAACGGCGCGCACCATAATTGTCGCTTCGCGGGAGACACTTCGATTGGATGGCGAAGGAAGGCGCCGAGCGAGTTGGTCTCTAGCATCACACTTGCCTCCTCGTAGGCCGGTAGAAAGACGTCCGGGTGCGTGGAGCGAGCCAGGTCGGCCAAAACACGCTCTCTGACGCTCTCGTCGAGATTTAGCTGCTGTGCCCCTCCCGATCGGATGAATAAAGTTGCGGCGCGGTCTGCCTCTGATTTGAGCTCGTCTGAGCTGCCCGGAGCCAGGCTTTCGGTAACTGTGCTCTCGTCTGGGTAAGACGGTGAACTAGATCTGCTTGCGGAAGGTCGCCTTGTCAGGTACGGCTGTGATGCAAGGCAGCAGCGCAAAATCGCACCTTGCCGCCGACCGGGCACCGCGATCGTTGGCTCGTCCACCATCTCTAGGTATGTTGTAGAGTCCTCGCGCTTTCTCCCACGCACGGCGGACGCCTGGTCCGCCTGCCCATGGGTCGCTTCTGAGAACTTGTGGCTCCTGCTGCCGCTTGAGGGCAAGAGCATGGCCTGGATGAGAGCCGACGGATAGCGGTGCGTCAGCAGATGATCTAGTCCGGTGCAGGCGACTGGCTGATATGATCTCACACTTTGCATGATACGCGCGATACCACACGATGAAGAGGAGACTTTCGGCAGTGCGTTCCGTCGAGGAGAGGAAGCGCTCGAATTCGCGGAGGCCGAAGGGTGTTGCCGAGCGGCCGCTGAGGATGTCCTCTAGCGAGGGTGGCTGGGAGCCGCTCTCAAGAGACGCGTAGATGGCCGGATCACTAGCTAGAGATGTAGCGGTCTGGGCGACTGGCTCGAGCTCGGAGGCACCTGGCATGCCAATTGAGCGCAGGTGTCAACGCCAAGGATGTTGAGCTCGAATGCGGTTGAGCTGCGGTTGAGACGCTGCCGATGATCAGGGCTCCGGAGGGCACTACTGAAGGCCTCGTTGCGGGTCGGTCGTCGTCCGATGCGGGGGCTCGTTAGCATGTTCGGTGAGCGCCTCCCTTAGGCGTCGGAACGAGGGCGAAGTAGACTCTACCATTACTCGGCCAAGGTGCGAGACCATCCTCGGAGGGTCGGCCAGGGCCGAGGCTTCGCGCCCGCGCGTCACCATCGGGCGCGAGCCGATCGGCTGGCGGGGCGAGTGCGTTCTGTCCGACCGCCTTTTCCTGTCCTCGTATACCATCGACCTTCACCCCTTCCATTTCTATCTTACGCCATGTCTGCGCCCGCCAATGATCCCTCGCTGCTCGCCATCGACGTTCAAAAGTTGTCCTTTTCGTACGCCGATGAGCCGGCGCTGCACTCCATCGACCTCGCCATCCCCCAAGGCAGCCGCGTCCTCTGCATCGGCGCTAACGGAGGTGCGTCCACCGGCATGAGTGACCATTGCAACTTGCGCGTTTGACTGATTTCCCTATTCGCTGCCGTCACGTAGCTGGCAAGTCAACGCTGCTCCGGATCCTTGCCGGGAAGCGCCTCGTCCCGAATGCCAATGCCCTCCTCCTCGGCAAGGACGTCTTCCGCTCGCCGCCCTCGGGCGTCACGTATCTCGGCACCGAGTGGGCGATGAACCCCGTCGTTCGGGGCGACATTGTCGTCTCGCACTTCCTCGACTCAGTCGGCGGCTACCGTCATAAGGAGCGGCGCGACCGTCTGCTCGAGATCCTCGACGTCGACCTCGACTGGTGCGGCCCCGGCCCTTGCGTCCCTGTAAGCGGAAGCAAAGCCCTCGAGCTAAATGGTTCCCATGTCGCTCTACAGGCATATGCACCAGATTTCGGACGGCGAGCGCCGTCGTGTTCAGCTCGTCATGGGACTGATGGTGCGTGAACGGGTGCTTGGCATCAGTCTAGGAGGTGCTCCAACAGATTTCTGACACGGAATCTCTTCTTTGACAGGCTCCCTGGGACATCCTGCTTCTCGACGAGGTCACTGTCGACCTCGACGTCCTTGTTCGGGGCGACCTCATCGACTTCCTTATTGCAGAATCCAAGGAACGCAATGCGACCATCGTCTACTGTGCGTCGCAAGCGTTGTAGCGTTCGAGAGCCTTCCTACTCGCGCAAGGGACCCTTCACTGAGCGCCCCTCCCCAACGTTTACAGGCACCCACATCTTCGACGGCCTTGATATCTTCCCGACGGCCGTCATGCACATGCAGCTCGGCTCAGTTCCGCAGCCGCCCCTCGCCTGGCCGCCCGCCGGGGACAAGGCCGAGGGCCAGAACGGAAGCCAGCTCCTCGGTCTCGCGCTGGCTTGGCTCAAGGAAGATCGCGTGCTCCGCAAGAAGGCCGAGGAGTCCAAGGGTCGCAAGCGAGGACCCAAGACGGACGTAAGTACACTCCGTCGCGGTCGGTCGCCTTCGTCCATGTGTCGCTGACGAATGCCCACCGCTCCTTCGGGCCAATAGACTCGCGATGCCAAGACATTCTACGAAAAGTACGATTACCAGTCGTAAAGCGCGCGAGTGGAGGCATTCGTTTGGTCTGCTCGAAACGGTCTCTCGACGAGCCCTCCTCTCAGCGGCCGGACGTCTCGTACTTTGGGGTGGGCTCAACGCCCACGCCTCCGCCTAAGGGGGGTGCATGAACAAAAAAGGGCGACTTCTCTCGCTCACGGCCTTGTAGACAGCCCACTTAAAGGGGGGCAAACCTAGAGAAGCAGAGGTCTCGGTCGTCGGGGTGGGGCTCACCATCGTGACGAGAGAAGGGCGCTGTCCTTCATCACGTTCAGAGACGGGGAGCTGCACACATTTGATGTCACTCTCACGGTTCCTCCTGGCGCGCTGTATCTGCCTTCCGGGGTGGTCACTTGTGCCTGGCGATGACTGCAAGTGAGCACGAGACCGACGCGTACGCATAGGCTTCCACATGCCGCTTCTCGTCCGCAGTCGCCTCCCCCGGATATTCGTGAAGGCCGCCCTCGGTCGGCTCGTGCCAGACCTTTAACGACCGCCCCCTCACTCTCTCTCATCCCTCGCTTTCAAATCCTTTGCCTCTTCTGTCGAAGCGCATACGTCTTCACCTATCATGACGTACGTCCCTTAGAGGTCGGCTTGCCGTGGCCAACCCGCCCTCGTCTCGCCCCTTTCCAGACTCAACTCCGCCCTTTCCGGCTTTGAGGCTGACCCCTCTCTCTCGCTCGATGCCGTCCTTCTGTAGCGCATCGCCTAAGCCGTCGTCCACAGCCGAGATGCTTCACCTCGTCGCCTTTCTTCTTCGTCTGCTCGCGCTCGTGCTCGGTTTCGCCTCCTTCGTCCTCGCCGCCATCAGCCTCCGCCACGTCGAGCGGCGCTGGGGCTCGTACTTTGCGGTCGACCCGGCCCTGCTCGCCTGCGGCATCCTCACGACCGCCTGGTTTCTTGCGTCAGTCGCCATAAACCGTATAACGCCCGTTGCTGCCGCAACAACCGACTTATATCCGCCCTCACTCCTGGCGGCAGCCTCATCATCTGTTCCCATAGCCGTTCAACTCTCTTTCACGCACGCAACGTCTTCATCATCTCGACCGTCCTTCTCGCCTGGTACTTCGCGCTCGCTGTATCTTACAGCGCCCTCCGCAATCGCGGCGTCTATGACTGCTTTGCGCCGGGTCCCGGTCGAGGCTTGTGCGTCCACCGTACGCTCGGCAACATTGCCTGCACTCAGCTGACCCTGCAACCTCTCTTATACCGCACGTCTGTCAGCCCAGGTTGCCAAGGCATGATTCGCAGCCTGCAGGCCTTCTGCTGGATCGAATTTGGCATGATTGCCGGCTACCTCGGCGCCGTCTACAAGCTCTGCCGGTATCACCCCAAGCTCAGTTGGACGAAACGCGAAAGCGGCATGCATGTTTCTGTCGGCTGGCTGTGTCCTCAGCCGCCTGTCGGCGTCGCGGCTCCCGAGAAGGAAAGCGTAAGATCAGCCGTACACATGCACGTCGTCCGTCGTCAGCACTGACACTGCTCGATTTTGTCCTTGATCAGTCGCAGCCGATGCGGTAAGGAGGCATCGAAACCCCTTGCTACGCGAGCTTCTCGTCCGTCTCCCATACGGTCCCTACAACCAATCCTCCTGGTACGTGTGGAGCCCAAGTAGCCCTTCACGCGTCTCTCATGCACCTTTCTCCCTTGCCTTGATGCCCGTTCCGATTCGTGGAAAGCCGACTCGGTCAACCGCGGCCGGCGGGCTCGCCTGCAATTGTCTCTCGTCAGCCGATCCGCGTCGCAGGGCAGGTTGTCGTCAATTCGTAATCGTGCCCTGGGCGGTCCTTATTGAAGCAACCACTCCCGCAAGCCGTCGGTCTTGGAGACGGGTGCGCAACTTGCTCAGCTCACCTGCGGCATATCAGTCTTGGTATTTCGGAGGTCTTGAAGTGGCCGATGTAGCCGATGTCGACCTGGTCGGTCGCTCTTGACGCCGTCGACATGCGCGTCTTGGCCTTTGCTGGGCTCACCTCGGCTGACGACTGCCGCCGCTCGCTCGTCGGCCCCGGGGGATGACGGGGATCGGGGTGGAGGGGCTTGCCCGACGGAGCCGCGGGACCAGCCGGCCGGCGCACTGGGCTACCCAAAAGGGGAGGCGGCTGGCGATCCCGGGCTGACGACTTGCCTGACCTTTTTCTTTTTCCTTGCGACGACCGCGTCCCCGCTGGCCAGAACTCCGGTCCTCCGCTCTCCACCTCAACCGTCGCCACGGCCGGCCGAGCGTTCCACCCCGCTGACCCCGTCAGAGCTAAGGATGACGCAGCAGCCCGGGCGGAACTTTCGGGAGCCCTCTGCGGCTGCTCAGCAAGGGCAGCGCGCCCTAGCGTCAGTCGAGCCCGCTGACGAGCCCGCCGAGCAACTCTTGCCGCTCCTGAAGCTTGCTCTGCCTTTAGCCCCACTGGCTGGCCCTCTCTTAAGCCGGACCCCGCTATCACAGCGTGCTACTCTTCTTCCCTCACACCCCCGCCCACCACCTGTCCAACCGCTCTCTGTGCCCTACCTTCGCCCAAACCTCTGCTTCCTTCCAAATAGCAGCGGTTTACAACATGTCCGCTGCGTACGTCCCAGCCGTTCGGGGTCATCAAATCTCCACCCTGCTCTTTTTGCTAATTGTCTCGTCATGCACCCTGCCCTCTTACAGCCTCAACCTCACTGTCGGCCTTTCGCGCGCGCTCGCCCTCGTGTTCAGCTTCAGCCTGTTCGTCCTCGCGGCGATCAGCATCCGCTGGGGCCACACCGTCTACGCTAGCTACTTCAAGGTCGACCCCGCGGCTATCGTGCTCGGCGTTCTCGCTTTCCTTTACGTGAGTCATGGTGGACTGGAAAGTCTGCGACGCAGCTCAGATGCTAACAGGCACCCCTTCCCTTTCCGCCAGTTCCTCTTCATCACCGTCGCCAAGAGCCTCCGCTCGTCGGCCCTGAAGACCAAGGTCGTCGTCGCTGTCGCGGCGTTCTTCACGCTGTTCTACCTCGGCATTGCCATCTCGTGAGCTTAAGTACCCAAGGTTGTCTGTTGGACGAGCATGGCTGACCCGTTTAAATTGCAGGTACTCGGCCCTCCGTAACGACGGCATCTACGACCCGGCCATCGCTAACAACACCCCGACCGGCAACATCTTCCGCGCCCAGGGCGGCCTTATCAAGGCCCTTATGGCCGTCAGCTGGATTGGCTTCTTCTTCCACGCTACCTTTGTCGTCTCGCTCGTTCTTCTCGCCAAGAAGCACGCCACCCTCCCCTGGACCAACCGCGAGAACGGCATGGACGTCCCCTACGGATACCTCATGCCGGCCGAGCCCAAGCAGGACCAGATGGCCCCTAAGCACTAAAGCAGTCGTTACCCGTCAACGTGCTGCTGCCGCCGACGTTCTGTCGGGTGCCGCAATCGCGCCCAAATAGCAGCTTGGCCCGTGCAAGCTGCACACCTTTTCCTCCCCAAACAACCTCCCTCAATCCGCCTCTAGATCTATCTCCTAATCCCGCGCTATACTTTGGACATCGCACCTATGCTCAGTAGTCCAAAACTGTATCAATCAGCTTCGCTTTCCAAACTGATTATTGGTTCTGTCAGATGGCATCGGGCGACGGGCGAGTTCGTCGGAGGGCAGACTCATGGCCGATCGCCTTTTCCCATCTCGGCAGCCTGAACTAGCGTAGAACCCGGTCTGAATCAAGCGAGTAGAATCCTCCTTTGACAGAGCGTCCATCGTAGACACGCGAGCAGCGGGAAGGTGCCAGAAGAGACATTCCGCCCGGCGGGCAGGCGATAGCCCCCTCCCGCCCCTGTACAAAGCCTCACACCAGTCGAGCGACAACTTAGAGGCCGGCTAGAGATCCAACGGAAAAGGTGGAGGTCAGCGAGGGCTCGAAGCAGGCCGTGAGAGGGAGCTGCGGGCACGCACCTTCCGGCGTCTGTACGCATGACGTGGATCAGAGGCAGCTCAAGAATCAGCGTCGGCAGGAGACGAACAGAAAGAGAGCGTATGATCGCGCAAGGCTCGGCGACGGACCCGGAGAATGTAGTCAACAGCTGCGAGGGGGAAGAAAAGCGGCGGAGGGGTCAGCGCAAGGTTCCAGTCGAGGCCGCTCCCGATCGGACGACGCTGCTCACCCTGGCGAACGGTCCTGATCTCGTCCGCCTCAGCGTCCGGAATCTGAGAGACGCAGATAGGGAGGCGCAGAAGTAATGCGAGGCGAGTCAGCTTTCGGATGGACAAGCAGGACACAAACTCGGCTGGTGAATCGAGTGAGGGCCAAGCGCGAGATGCGAAACGGACCTCGATGAAGAAGTCCTCCTCGATGGCCATGATGACCTCGACAGCGTCCAGCGAGTCGAGACCGAGATCCTCGGTGAACGAGGCGTCAAGGCTCAGCTGCGAAAGGATGACCGCCAGGAAGTAAAGGCAGGAAGGAGTCAGCCAATCGTCGCCAGAGCAGATGGGCTCACGAACGACCGAGCGCTCGGCAACCCCATCCCCACCCTCCGCCAACCCTGCCCGGCGCGAAGACCGCACCTTGTCTTGCTTGACCTTGTCAAAGCCCTGGAAGATGTCGAGAATGCGAGCCTCAACGTTCGCCTTGGAGAGCGACCGGTCCGGCGCGCCCGGGGCGCCGCCAGCGTAGAAGCGGGCGGCGACGGCAGCCAGAGGGGATCGGGACGGGCCGACGGGCGACGGCCGGGCGGCGACGAGAGGCGACGCTCTCGGGGCGGCAGTGCGGACGGCGAGCCGGGCGGCGGGGATGGCGAGGCGGGAGAACATGGTAGGCACGGCGGAGAGAAGGGAGGGAGGTGATGGGCGGTGAGCGGTGGCGGAGGCGGCGGCGGCGAGTAGGAGGAGCGACGGCCGGAGACGATGCAAAAAGGCGGTCGTCTCGGCCCGCGTGCCGCCCGCCTCTTCGCAGGGTCGTCTCGGAGGGGCAGCCACGATCTCGAGTTGACGCGGACCTTATCCGATGCTCCTAATGGACGCTCGCGCGAGGCTCCAGGCAAGCGCGTATTGCTATCGCCTGGCATCTGGGGCGGCGAAGAACACTTGTAAGGGAAGGATGACTACGCAGGCGCTCCCCCCCTGCTCTTCGACCCAGGCGCAAAATGCAATGAATCGCATGATGATACAAACGGGAGAGACCACGACCCTTCAGGCCTTGGATGAGGACCCCTCGAACGATGCGCGAAGCCCGGCGCCGAATCGCTTGGCGCCCTCCTCCATCTCTTCGGGCGTGTTGTACGAGAAGGAGCACCGGAGGAAGACGTTTTCAGGCTTGCTGTCGATCTCGGGAGCCGCCTTGAACATTGTCGAGGGCACGGTGATGACCTTTGCGGCAATGCAGGCCTCGAATGCGTGCTCGAGGACGCCGTCCGGGCCAAGTTCTGATAGCAAGGGGTGCTTCTCGGCCTGCGAGTCGGGGGCGCAGGGTCAACACGCGTCTCATGCGGCCGTATTCGGACAAATCACGTACCTTGACCCGCACAAAGGTGAACATACCGCTCGCCGGCCGGACCCTGTGATTAAGCAAGGTGGTCAGATCGGCATCAGGCGGATCACCTGGGAATGATGACGACGCACCACTCGCAGTACTCCTTTGGCAGGTACTCTGTGAATAGCCGGTTCATGTTGGACTCGCGACTTGTGTACTGCAGAACCAGAGAGGGCGAGTCAGCGAATAACCGCCTCAGTGATCATTCGTCCTACGGTGACCGCACCTGCTTGGCGACGTGCGCGAGATACTTGTCCCAGCCGTCCTGGCCGCCGAGCGCGCCGAGGAAGGATGTGATGGCCGACTGCGAGAAGCCCGAGACGGCCTGGGTCGTCACCTCATTCCTGCGGAGGATGCGTTCGATGAGCGGCTTGGGGCCCGTCACCCAGCCTGTCCGGCAGCCCGGGGCGACGACCTTGGAGAAGGACGAGATGTCGAGCACGCGGCCGTCGACATCGAGCGAGAGGAACGAGGGCGCGGCCGCGACCGGCGTCTCACTCTCGTGGCTGAGAACGAGCGCTCGGTACGGGTCGTCCGAGACGATGATGAGGTTGTGCTTCTGGGCGACGGCATAGAACTCTTTGCGCCGAGCGGCCTGCATCGTCGTACCGGATGGGTTCTGGCCCGAGGGGACGATCAGCACGAAGCGAGGCTTCTTTCCCTGCTTGGCCGAGTCCCACTCGTCCAGCACGCGGTCCATGTCGGAGGGGACCATACCCTCCGAGTCGAGGGCGACCGGGATCGGCTTGAGGCCCATGGGGACGAGCCCGGAGAGCGTGCCAGGCTGAGAGTACGTATCGCCGTCAGCTCTGAGCTCTGCTGCGACCTGTCAACGACGGTGAGACAACGCACGTAGCAAAAGTTTTCGACGAGAACGTTGTCGCCCCGGTCGCCGAGCATGCGCAAGATTGCATCCATCTGAAGCGAGTTGGGGCAGAGATGTCAGTCGCTCGCTTGAGATGCAGCTCCGGCGAAGGTGCCTAGACCATCCACGTACAGCATCGGTGTTGCCGACGGTACAGATGACGTCCCAGTCGGCGTAGGGCGGGTTGGCGTACCGTTGCATGTGTTCCTTGAGGAAGGTCAGCAGGTTGGCCGGCCCGCCGCTCCCTCTATATGATTACAAGTGTTTCCGTCAGCGTCGAGCCTTCTGACCTATCTGGTGACTGGGCGTACGCACGAATACTGCATGACGTTGGCCAGCGGAATGAACATGTCCTTGTTGTCTGACCCACGTGCTGGAGTCGACTCGGTCGCCGAGGAGGGCCCGTTGCCGTCAACCGTCACCGTCTTGCCCGCATAGGGGAAAAAGTAGGTCGCCTCGTTGACAGGAAACGTCGAGCTGCAGGCAGATAGATGACAGCTGTCAGTATCCACGTTACAGAATCAAAGGATAAGGTGACGGACGGGTGCGGCAAGCCTGATCGGCAAGAGATGCAGTGCATCGGAGTCAGCCGACATTGCATCTGGTGTTGGGGACAGGCAGGAGCCATGGAGCAGACTGACCTCCACCAAAGCTAATCTGGCCCGGTTGAGAGAAGTACCTGCGGCGAGCAGCAAATACGGACGTCAGCCCTTCTTGTTAGCGGCTTGGAGCACTCTATCTCATGAGCCGAGTCACAACCTCTCGAAAGCAGGAGGAGGATAGAGGGCAGGCCGCGACGTACTTGAGGTTGAGTGCTTTGAGTGGCGAAGGCTTGCGCGAGGCTGACTCCTTGGAGAGAAAGGTCGAGTAGTCCATCACTGATGTATGAAGCTGTGCGAATAAGAGCAGGTGAGTGAGAGGTAGAGGTTGCAAGGTACCCGCGCCCTCGCCATGGACGTGGCCGGCGTCCCTCCGAGCGCGCGTCGGCCATGTCCGGCGCGCCGGCGGCTACGGTCTTCGGCTCGGCATCCGACGCGCCTCGTCGGTCGACCTGCCGTCGTCCTGTCCTTCTTGCTGGGCGTTGAGCCGGCGTATCTCAACTACTACCATCATCATCAATCAATCCTCACCCCTTTCTCCCAGCCATGACTATTGCTCCTGCTCCTAAGATCCTTCTCGTCGGCTACGGCGCCGTCGGCGTCGTGATCGCCTATGAGCTCGAGAAGGTCCATCTCCAGACTCAGGGGCTCATTCCGCTGTCGTTCACCAAGCTGACACCTCATATCTGTCCGCGACCGATAGGGGGGCGCTCAAGTGACGGCCGTCGCCCGTGGAAACTATGATCTGATCAAGGACAAGGGCATCAAGATCTCCAGCCCCGACAAGTTTGGTACCATCGACGGCTTCAAGCCGCATCGCCGTACGCTGTCACCTGCCCTTTGTCTTGGCACGAAAGCCGACTGACGCCCAGCTGTCTATTGAGCAGTGGTCAACTCGGTAGATGCTGCGGCAGATACGGCGTACGACTTTGTCGTCTGCACGACCAAGTCGCTGCCCGACGTTTCGCCGACCGAGAGCCTGCTTAAGCCTATCATCGAAGCCGGCCAGTCGAAGACGTTCCTCCTCATCCAGGTTGGTCTCCTTACGCTGTTGCCAGATCTCAGGGTCTATCAGGGCTGACAGGGACGGGCGGATATCCCAGAACGGCCTCGGCATCGAGGAGGGCCTGTACGCGGCGACGCGGCATCTCGATGCGACCGTACGTCCTTTCGTCCATGGCTCGCGCAGTCGGGTAGATCGCTAATTAACCCTCTCATTCTCTCTCTCCTTCGTCTGGTCCCCTTGCCAGATCTTGAGCTCAGTCATTCATATCTCAACCAAGTCGGTCCATCTCTTGCACGCGGTTTCTCGTCCGATCCCTCGCTCGCCTGACATGACTCACCTGCCCTCGTTGACAGTCTTATCGGCAACCGCGATGAGGTGCTTTTCGAGCGGACCGAACGACTGGAAATGGTGCGGCATCATCAACCGGTCTTTACCACGCCGCTGTCTCCTTTTGCTCAAACCGGCTCTCCTTTTGCTTCAGGGCGTCTACCATCCCCCGACCGACGGACGCCCGCCTGTGACCGATGCTTCAGCTAAAGCGTGGGTGCCTGAGCCGACCGCCGTCCAGGCCGAGGCGTTGAGCAAGTTCAAAGAGATTCTAGAGGCTGGCGGCGGCGCCGTCAGCATCGAGCAAGACATGGAGCTCTTCAGATTCCGCAAGGCGAGTCTGCGGCCGCTCTCTCCATGCCAGATCAAGGAGGGCGCTGATATGACGACTCCTTCCCACCCCTCAGAACACTTGGAACTGCGCTTGGGCCTCGCTGGCCTGCCTCGCACGAGCTCCGATCGCCGAGTGCGTTGGGCCTTGTCGCATGATCTCGAGTGTCACTGCTGATCCGTTGTCGGCGCGCTTTTTCAGCTTTCTGCCCCTGCTCGAGATTGTCGGCCCGAGTGTGCTCGAGTTCTGCAACGAGATTAACAACATTGGCCACACTGCCAATCTCGCCCTGCCTGCCGATTGGGGCAAGCAGCTGTATGAGGCGACCATCGCCTACCGCCAAAAGGGCGGCGCGCACAAGCCGAGCGCGCTCGTCGACATTCTCACCGGGCGGCCGTTCGAGGTAGAGTGTGAGTTCCTGGCCGCCCATCTGCCTTCAGCGTCATACAGCCTATTGTATGTTGTACTGCTGCTTAACCGGCACTTCCTCCCCTCTCCTGCAGGCACGATCGGAAACGTCCTACGGATGGGCCGTAGGGTCGGCGTCAAGGACAAGGACATGAAGATTCTTCGCCTCGTCTACGGATTGTGTCGCGTTATCCAGGCTAACCAGCTGAAGGCCTGATTTCTCCATCTAAATCTAACTCTTTCCCGGGCCTGCTCTTCGATGAGCTCTTGTTGTGTATAAGGCATGAGAAGTCAAGCGCTGGAGAAAGTGGTGCGCGAAACGATGAACCTGGCTAAGAGCGAAGGGGATTGGCAGGCGAAAAATGCTGAATGTGAGCTGGATCGAAGGAGCGAGAGGGTAACATAGGGTTGCAGGCGAGAGGTATAGTGGCAGGCAAGGGGGTGGCAGGCAGGAAATGGCAGCGAAGAAGAAATCAAAGGTCGAGTCTAGTTCTTGTAGAACTCTAGAGGAAGTTGCGCAGGAAGATGTCAGCCTAAATAGGGACCGGCAGGTAGCTCCGATGAGTGATACGGACTCTTGTTGAGCTGGGCGATGAAGAGGTTGACGTTGAAGTCACACAGGCCGAGTCGAATGCTCTCCTTGCGGTCGCGCTGCCGCTGCAGGAGCTGGTGACAGGAGATTCGGCGTCGATTGGTGAGCGGAACGCGAGAGGCGACGGGGCTAGAGAGATAGCACAGCAATCCAAACCGCACCTCATGCATCGTCACCGACGACTTGTCGACGCGTGTCTTGGCGTGGCCCGGCGGCGTAAACATGACCTCGACGTTGAAGACGCCGGCCTCGTTCGAGGACAGAATAATCTCGACCTTGTCGAATTGAGTCGGCGAGAATTGTTCGACCGAGAGAAGGCTACCGCGCGAGTACTGCGGAGCGCGGCATTGATTTGAGGGCGTTGATCTGGGGGGTCAGGGGACGCAGGACGTCATACCAAATCCTGACCGGCACTCACGAGTGACTTGGCCGGATAGACCCACGAGCCATATTCTGGCATTTGGCCGTGCTGCTGCAGGCTGCGTCGATGCCAAAACTGCTTGCCAAGGGGGATGACCGAGCTCCGTTTGCTATCGAACATAGCCGCCGGGTCAGCTCAATCCAGACGCGACACCAGGCCGGCCCCGACCCACGGGACGCACCTCTTGGTCTGCATGTTGGAGATGCTCTGCGCGTTATGCGCGTTGTACATTGCGATCTGCTCTTCGAGGTTGGTCTTCTTCTCGCAGAGGCGGCCGAGCGCTTGCTGCATCGTGCCGATCTCCTTCGTCCGCTGAATTTGCCGTCGATTCTTGGTCCGGATGTCGTACGCGATCGAGTCGAGGATCGCCTGGTAGCCGTCAGCGCGGGTGATGATGCCGCGCTGCTCGAGTGCCTGGCAGGCCAGGAGCGCTTGGTACTTCACCTCGTCGTATGGCAGACTGATAGCAGAGCAGGAGTCAGCAATTTACGAATGGAAATGCGCTGCAAGGGACCCACTTTTTGATGTCGTTGAGGTTGTACGTCTGCTGACCGGGCAGCGGCGGCAAGCCGTGTGCCGCATCCTGTGCGATGTGGTCCCACTTGTCCAGGTCGTCATCAGTGACCTCAGCGACGAGCGACGAGAGAATGTCCGGCCCCGGCTGGACACGCAGCACGGCTAGGATCAACCGCTTAGCGCGTGACCACTCGGCCTTTGAGCCTGCCTCGGGGTCTACGAACGCAAAGCAAAGTTGTGTGAGCGACAGATGCGGGCAGCTAGGCGGTCAGCACTCCGGACGTACCCTCGGCCGGAGGAGCCCGGTTGACAAGCTTCAGCGAGATCGGCTTATCACGCGTCGGAATGTCGGCACCGAGGGGTGGGCCACCCAGCTCAGAGAGCAATGCACGGAGGCGGTCCTGGCCGCTCGGGTCCTGAGTGGTCGTCAAGGATAGGTCAGCGTGAGACCTCAATGGTTCCAGAGGCTTCAGAGTACGAGGGGCGGGTCGCACGAGGTCATCGAGTTCCTGGACAAGGAGCTTGTGGAAGGCGTAGATCTCGCTCGCCGATATTGAGACTGGGAGAGGTTCGACGGTGACGTCGACGTACTCGTCGACGCCGAGGTGCTCTTTGACGTCGTCAACGGCGGCGACTACAGCAAGGAACACACGTCAGACTACGGCCCTCTGCAGCCTGGTAGTTAAATTCCCGTACCATCGATGAGCCAGTTGCGGAAGACGACGCCGTCCTCGTCGACGTAGGCGTTGAGCGGCTCCATCTTGGTACCAATCTCAAAGCGCTGGCACAGCGTCACCTGGTCGATGAGATTGGCAATCTCGCGCAAGTTGGCCCGCGCCCTCGGCTGGATTGTTGTCGTGACGATGCCAAAGGTCTCCGGGACGCTGAAGGGGTGAGAGGAGGGTCAAAGGCTGCTTGTCTGAATAAGAGTGGCGCGCTGTCGCTAAAGGAGTCTCACAGGATCGCCGGCTTGATGACCCGGAGGAAGAGGAAGCGGCCAAGGACCAGAGCAGCAGTCTCGTCCGGGAGGTCGGAGAAACGGCGCTGTGGTGCGGAACATGTCAATCAGTTTAAGGAAAGGTAGGCCCGACCGACGTTGCGAGTCCGCACGCACCCGCAGACTGAGAAGCAGTTCCCGTGTGATCCATCGCAGGGCGTACGGCAACTTCTGTGTCGCCGAGGTGATGGCCTTGACGAGCTTCTTTGAGAAGGCGTGCGTTGCTTGGAGACCTGCAATGCAAGGGTTACCCCGGTCACACTATGCGCTTAGTAGCAAAGTCAGAACGAGGGGCAACACGTACGATGCACATACTCCGTCCGCGTCTCCGGGTCGCGAATGGCCTCGACATGCGAGATCGGCTCCGGGTAGGTGCGCTGGACGCCGGCGGCGGCATCGCGCTGTCGTCGAAAGGCCTCAAAAATCTGCCAGAGTGGAGAGCTCTGTCAGTCGATCGCCAAGCCAAACACACAGTCAGCCCATCGATGGGAATGCACCTTGACGGCGTCGCAATCGAGATCGAGGTGCTCATCGGCGACAATGTCCTTGACGAGCGGGCCCAGGAGCTCCTGAACATAAGCGCCCTCCTTGGGCTTGACGTATTGCACGGCAATCTTGGCGAAGGAGAAGTAGTGATCGAGCAAATCGTCGAAGCGTATGGCAGCCTCGACCTGATGCGACACAGCGCTCCGGAAAAACATCATCGCCCAGTACTCCTCGCGCTTGCCCTGGCCATAGCCAAAAAGCGCAAGGACAATTGACTCGACGAGCTTGCGGTTCGGGTCCGAAACGTCGGCCGAGAGGCGCGAGCAAAGCTTGCCGAGCAGGTCGGATCGAGTCTGAAGCATGTAGAAGAGCTGCTGGTAGAGATCGAGCTTGTGCTGGGCCTCCCGGTCGAGTGAGGATGCGTTGAAGGGGTCGACAAACGCTGTGGCCGGCCGGGTATCGGTGCTCGCCCGGGTCCGACCCTGCATCTGAGCAATATTCTGCGCGAAAAGGCCGATGCTCTGATCGAGCTCCTCGGCGTCGGCCTCGAGCGCCTGCGACTCGCGGAAGACGGCGACAACGTCCTGGCGGAGCGAACCGAGTCGGGCCTCGTCCTTCGCCTCGGCATCATTGTCGTCGAGAAGGTGCCCAAAGTTCTTGATCGTCGCCACCTTGACATTCTTGCCGAGCCGGATCCCGTTGAAGCCTTCGCGGGGGCCCTTGCCGCGCCGGATCGCCTGGAGGCGGACGACGGCCTCCATGTTGCGGTAGAAGTGATTGAGCCGGCCGTAGAAGGCCTTTCGGACCATCGCCCCGCGCAGGAGCGTCTGCAGTCGGACGGCGACAAAAGCATGCGAGCGCACGTGGTCGCTCCACCAGTCGTACTCGCCCTTCTGGTAGGCCCGGCGGGCAGCGGCCTGGAAGCCCACGAAGTTAGGCAGGACGAATTCAACCTCCTTCTTCTGCTCGCCCTTGCGAGCGCGCGAGAGGGCAGCCCGGAAGATCGACTGCGACTTAAGTGCTGATGAGATGGTCGAGACGTTGGCGAGCGCGGCCGAAAGTTGCTGATGGTTGTGCCGGACGAGGTGCGCTTTGGCCCGCGCCTGGAAGCCAATCAGCGAGGGGGCAACGACATTGACCTCAGCCTTGACCTTGGCGACCTCGCGCCGGGCAAGAGCTGACCGCGCGAGGGCGCCGAATCTAACGAAGCCTTCGTGGACGTTGACCTCGGCCAGGGCAGAGGCCTTGGAGCGGACCCGGCGGCGAGCGAGCGCACCCTGCACGCGAGCAGCAAACAGGCCAAAGACCTGCTCCCGCAGGTAGATTTCGTCGAGGCACTCGTCGAAATGCTGACGAGAAAGAGCGCCCCGAGCCCGGGCCTGGAGATGCTTGACGACGTCGGACGAAGCCTGGACGGTCTGGCGCTGACGAGCCCGCGAAGAGCGTGCGAGCGCGCCGCGGGCTAGGCTCTGGAAGCTCACAATGTGTGGGACGATTGGTACGATCTGGTCCTTACGGGCAGCAGCGAGCTGGTCGAACCGTCTGCGAGCGAGTGCGCCACGGGCGCCCGCCTGCAAGCGAGGAAGCTTAGCCGAAGCTGTGCGAACGTCATCGACGAACTCGCGATAGTCGAGCCGGGCTAGGTAGCCGACTGCCTGCGCTTGTAGGGAACGGATCGCGGGCAGAGCATCTTGCAGTAGCCGATCGCGGTCTGTACGAAAGGGAGAGGACGTTGAGTCAACGCCTGAACGGCCTCCATCATCGCCGGCAGATCCGTTGAAGACGCACGCTCTTCCTCGGTCTCGGGCGGTGGCTCGATATTCATTTCCTTGGCAAGATCTTTGCCAATCGACTTGAAGTTAGGCATCGCCTGGCCCGAGAGGCCCTTCGAGGCCGCCTGCAGCTGCTCGTCTGTCGAAGGCGGGTATATTTCATCAGAGGGGCAGCGCGAGACGGTGACTTCATAAACGCAATCCAGACTCACCGGTGAAGTTGAGTTTGCCGGTAAGGTTGCCAATCTTCTCAACGAGTCCTCGATTGGCAAGGACGTGACTGAAGCAAGGACGAGAGGTTCAGTTTGACCACGATGCAGATGCTGATGGGAGACAACCGCGCTACGCACCTGAGCGAGTGAATGCAAAAGATGACCTTGGGCAAGTTCTTTTTCTCGTAGAGATCAATCGTCTCAAAGATGAAGTTTCTGGGCAGGCCAACGACAGGCGACTGCGTGAAGTTCAGGAAGAGGATGATGTTGTCCGAATGACGCCACTGGAGCTTTGGATGCTGTGGATGCGCCGGAGAGAGAAGCCGTTGCGGTCAGCCTCGCGATTCGCGGTGTCAAGCAGAGAGCGGGCGCTCGTCGAGCCACACACCTCGAAGATCTTCTCGCCCTTCTTGACACCGTCGAGCTGCTTGGCAAGTTTCGCCAGGACGACGCCGTCGCGGAGCTGCTCCTCAAACTCGACGACGCCGAGACCAAGATCCTCCTGGAGGACGCCCTCGACCCACTGAAGTGCCTCGCCGACGTGCGTCAGGTACTCTTCGGCGATCACTTCTTTGCGCGTCCGCTCAATCGCAAAGGTCGAGATGCGCAGGCCGGCCGAGGCCGCGGACGAGGACGATGATCCCGCGCTCGGTCCGAGGGCCGAAGATGAGGCGAGAGGGAGTCGACGGCGCCCTTTCATGCCGACGACCTCGTCGCCTTCGCCAACCGAGCGTACACCTTCGCCCCAACGGCTGGCCGAGTAGGCCGGACCGAGCGACGTTGGCGCTTGTGGAGCGCTAGCGGCTGGTCGGGTCGCCGTTGCGGTCGGGGCGTCCTCTTCTAGATGGCTGCCGTCGCCTGAGGCAATGCGGGGCATGTGACGGCCGAGCCGGGCGGCCGGCCCTCGGCGGGCGCCGAGCGGGGGCTCCTTGATGCTTGGTGTGGCAGATGAGGGGCTCTCGGCCTGGCCTGTGGCGGTCACCGAACGAGTGGACGATATCGACCGGACAGACGAGCGGGAGGCTGGCCGGCTCGAGTCGGCAAAGGCCGGCGCCGGCATCGTATCGGTGAGGCTGGCCTCGGGACTATCGCTAGCTGACGTCTGCGAGAGTCGCTTCTGGCGCTCGCGCATGTAGGCTGATTGAAAGACGGGCGCGTCCTCAACGCCGCCGGACGACGAGGGGAAAGGGAGCGACAGAGAGACACCTTGATGAAAAGAGTGCGGCCGGGGCCGGCCGCCTCCACCCGCCGCGAAGCGTGAGGTGATGGAGCTCGCGCGCGACAGGCTAGCCGCTGGCGAGACCGCCGCCGTTGCTGAAACGGGCGATGCGACAAAGCTCGTCGGCGTCGGCGGAGGCGAGTCAAGAGTCTTCGCGCGTGGCATCGCCGCCAGCGCCGGCGTCGTCGTTGCGGTTGCCGCCTGGGCTGCGCGCAGGCCAAATGAGCTTGTCGAGGGCGACGCGTTGAGTGTCTTGCTCGAGGCCGAAGGCTGGTACTTGAACGTTGGCGCGGCTGAGTGGTTGCGCCGGTGCGTCAGACGGCGCGGAGTCGTCCCCGTCGGCGTTGTCGAGTTCGTAACCGATGTCATTGAGGGCAAGGGCGAGGGCGACCGGAATCCCCCCGGCGAGTTGATGCGAGCGTAAGAACCACCAGCGCCGTCAAAGGTCGATGAGGCCTCGCCAGGCGGCGGCGTCCAGGTCGGACCGCCTGTTGAAGCATCCGAGGAGTGGAACGACGAAACCGACTCGGAAGAGGCCATGTTGACCGAGGCTGCCGCCGAGGTGAAAGCGGCGATGCTCTGACCGGCGGGCGAGCGGCCGACGCTTCGCGCCGAGGAGGCGGTCGAGGGCGCACGCTCAAGCCGGAGGGCCTCCTTCTCGTCAGCCGCGGCCTGCTCGCGGTCCTGCCAGAAGCCGCGAGTAAGGTCGACACTCCGGGCCCCAGAGGTATGGCCCCTCGCACCGGCGGTCGTCGCAAAGCGACCGCCGTTGGCGAAGGGCGAGGCCGGTGACGGTGGGGCGTTGAGCGACGAAGCCGGCGGCTTCGTCGGCGACGCCAGTCTGCTCGAGCCCGATCGCGACATTGACGTGAGCGAGGGCGATCGGTTGCCTTCAAGGAGTCGGGCCTGATACGCCGGGAGGGCGACCGCCGTCGAGTTATCCGAGCCAGCCATTCGTCAGTCAAGCGAGGCGAAAGAAAGGGATGGTCCGAGCGTTGTTTTCCGTCCGACGAGCTTTGGCGGAGAGGATTCGGATCAGATTGATAGCTACACTTGCAGAGGTCGATCCAGGACAAAGTATCTTCACGTGCCTGCCGATTACGTTGATGTGCTGACCGGTGAAGAGAGAGAACAGGATGTCGGCTTGCTTGCTGGCAGGGGCGTTGGTCGACAGGAGGGCAAGCAGCGGCGGCGGCGAGGTCGAGAGGGGCGGCGGCGGTGCTGCGCAGGGCAAGGGCAGTCGCGCCTGCGTGCGCTAGGACCTCACGTAGGCCACGCGCGAGACGCGAACCTCGTCGTCCACCACGACCCCTTCTCTTCCTTCTCGTCTACCCGCATGTCATCTTCCTCCCCGATAGGCTGCCTGCAGCGCCTGATGGCCGCGCTGCTCGTGCTTGTGATCGCTGCGACGGCCGCCTCGGCCGCCAACGTCGGCACGCCCGTCAAGAATGGCGCCGCCCACGCCATTGCTGCCATCGGCCGCCAGCTCGCGCCTGCCAAACCCGAACCCTCGCGCCGAATGGGCAAGAAGAAGCGCGCCGGCGGGGCCAAAACGCGGCGGACGAAAGGCCGGAACGACTACTCGCAGTTTCTTTGCCCGAGCAAGGTCGATGCCTGCCCAATCGCTGCGCCCGGTGAGACGCTCGCGGCTGTCAAGCGGGCCGAACTTAAGGTCCTCGCCGACTGGTTCAAGGCCGGTTTTGAGTGCATCGACACGCAGACCGAGCTCGTCTCATGCGGTGGCTGCATGTCGCTCGGCCAGGGGTGCGTTCCTCCTTGACTCGCTGAGCAGTGCCTCAGTCGCTCGGACGCGCCTCGAGACCTGACGCCGCTGCCCTTTCTTTCCCTTTTTCGCATCCCTAGGCAGGACTGCACGGCCATCCTTCACGCGAGCGAGATCGGCTGCGACAAGGGCGTTTGTGTCGTCTCCGAGTGTCAGCCAGGCTTCACGCTGAGCAAGGACGGCCGGCACTGCCTTAAGAGGGCTACTCCTCCACCGGCGGAGGGGCCTGCGCCGGCCGCTCGGTAGAACCCTCCGAGCCGCGCTTGGCCGGCGCCTAGCCTGTCGACCCGCTTGCAAGTCAGGCCTCGTTCTGGACCTCCTCTGTGAGTTATCGTAACTAGTTTCGCAGGCTGCTCAGCTGCGCATCAGCCCGTCCTTTTAGTCTGGACTGCTTGAGCCTGATCAACAAGGTATCTTGTCTCAGACCCTCCCTCGCAGCCATGCTCGCGCTCGTCTTCCGTCATGTCCTTTAGATCTTTCCACATCTCATGTCTGTCTCCATCTGTCACAAGTGCGTTGAGCTCGCTGTCGTACTGCTGACTTACGTTCTCGAGATCTCTAGACGGCTGACCCTTGACGACGCGGCTATTCCCCTTGTCCTGCCAGCTTCTTCCCGCGCGAACGCCTCCTCACTCCATGTCTCTCCCGCTCCGCTTCGGAAAGAATCCTTCTTTCCCCGCTCTCTCCACGACTGCCCGCCGCGATTCCATGTGCTCGAGCTCCGCAGCGAGCAATGCTCAGAGATTTGGCGTCATCATAAGAAAGAAATCCAGAAGGAGAGATGCGAAAGGGTACAGAGGGGCCGGACTACACGAGTCTAGTCGTACAGCACAAGCCCAAGAGAGATGCCGGACAAGTGCGCGCAGGACATCTTGTAGGTAGATCCAAGCAGAAGACAACAACGAGAAAGATTAGAAGGCGACAACTGCTCGGGGACCGAAGCCGCCTCCGACGTTGCCCTTTGGCCGCTTGCCAAACTTGACGCCGCCCGCGCGGAGCTTGCGGGCGAGGCCGCCCTCGGCATGAAGGAGCTCAATGTCGTCGCCGCCGCCGAGCGGCTCGAATGCGAGAATAACGTTAGGGAACGTCGACCGATCCGTCAGCCGGCCGAGGACATGCTTAATCGTGTCGGCGTCGGCTGCAGTGACGGGAGAGTGGAAAAGGTGGCTAGTTCAGCTCGAGCGATACGGGACGGAATGCATATTGCAGCAGCACACAATGAACGCACGCCGCAGGTCGACCTCAATGATGTACGGATCCTGACTGGCGCCGACCGTTCGGAGGTACGTCTTGGCCTTCTTTGAATAGGGGCAGTACGACTGCCGGCAGCAAGCCAAGCGTCAACCACGGCGGAACCAACAGCAATCCATACTTTCGTAAACCGGAAGACGTACCTTTGAGAAGACGACCAGCGGATAGGTCTTTTCGACCTGGCTTGCCCAATCGACTGAGCTCTTGGGCGCGTCAAACTCGGTTCCGATCGCCTCAAGGTATTTTAGCGTGAGCTCCTTGTCGGCGTCGATTGTCGTCCGCGCTGTCGGCAGAATGCCGCCTTTCGAGAGAAAGTAGATGAGCGCTTTGAGCTGCCGCTTCCGGCCTTCGGGCTCCATGTGGGCGGGCACGATAACCTCCTCTACTTGAGAGCGAAAGTAACGAGGGCCGGAAGAGTCAGCGACGCGTCCTTCTGTTCAGTAGTCACTCGAGTCAAGGAGACATACCTGCCGGGCTGAAGTAGAGTGCCTCTTGCTCCTCGATGCTGAGCTCAGCCTCCTCGACGGCGTCATTGTCGAGCTGGGTGTCGGCCTCCATGGCGGCCTTCGCATCAGCCTTGCCAGCCTTCTCAACCCGGCCGCCGCTCGAATCATACTCGCCGGCCGGGTCGAGGATATGCGGCAGCGGCTGAAGGCCTCCAAAGAGTAGCACGCTCTGCGCCCGGACCGGTGTCTTATAGCCGAGGTCAGCAGCATCGCCTTCGCGGCCGCCGACGGTCACGCTCGACCGAGTCGAGAGCGTGAAGAGGAAGAGGAAGCAAAGAGTCGCGGCGGCGACGGCCGCCACCCGCTGCCGCTTCTGAGGCGACAAGCCGAGATACGTGTTGCTCGAGTGCCGACGGCGGTAGGGAGCCGCGTTGGACGGCAGCTGATGCTCGAGCAGGATCTTGGGCATGGCCTGACCGGTCGAGCGAAAGTGGCTGGGGAAAGGGACGGGCGCCGGCGCGTCCGTAGGCGGCAGCGAGGAGGCGGAAGCGACGTCGCGAGCGGGAGGCGGCTGAGCGGAAGAGGGAAGCGGTAGGTAGGCGAGCGGGTAGCCAGAGAGGAAAGGGAAAGCACGCGCTGATGTGCGACCGATGAGCGTACGGGCTCCAGGCGAGGGAGCCGACCGGAAGGCGGGCAAGCAAGCAGGAGCGAAAGAGGTGACTGTCGACGAGGAGGGACGCGTTGGCTGGCGCACGAGAGCGGTCGCCGGAAGAGGACAGGCGGAGGATCGGGCCTGTTTGCAGGGAGCGCGTCTAGCGAGCAAACACGGCGCTCCGCATCAAGGGGAGAGGGAGGAGGGGGCCGAGATGGGTCGTCGTTAGCGTTTGCTGCGTGCGTTTCGGAGGGAAGCCCAGATGGCTGGCGAGCGGTCCCGGCGGCCGACGGCCTGTCGCGTGGCGCCCGGGCGCCTGCAGTCGGTCTCGCGAGTGAACGTACCGGAGAAACTCGGGCCTCTCTTGCGCGTGAGAATCGAAAGAAAGCAGTAGATGGAGGAGTCTTCTCGCTTTGACCCAGAGGCTTGCGTCCTTGCCCCAATCCTTTCCCACAGGGCCTTTTGGCGAGGGAGGGCCTGTTCGCCAGCTGGGGGCCATGGTCCGTGCACGGTGCGCCACCTTGATAAAAATAAAGGGGTCGGGCCAGTAAACAGCCGTGGACGAGTCGACCAGCGTGCTCGCTCTGCCAGCATGGGTCCTCTGTGCAACTTCTAGTCGTTGGACAACGAGCTACGAACGAGTCGTTGACCTTGAACATCGCCCTCGACTACCCTCGCTGACCAAGACTCGCCTTCAGCTTGCATGCAGAAGGCAGAGCTCGTTCCCGCCCTTTCTTGATTTCCGCATTCCACGCAAGGCCGCGCGAGCCAAACAGCTTGGGCAGTATAGTGGGGAGAGAGGAGGTTCCATGCGTCGACGCCTCCCTTTCACCAGCTGGAAAAGTCGCCAAAGCCGCCACCGGCCTTGCGCTTCTTCTTCTCAGGCTCGCGGCTCTCGTCCGGCGCGCGCTTCTTGTCCTTCTTGGCCGCCGCACCGCCATCGCTAAGGTACATGCCGACGCCGGCGCCGGCAAGGGCGCCGGCGCCGCCCTGAGCAGCAGCAGCTGTAGCGGCGGCCTTCTTCTTGTCGAGGTCCTCGCCGAACCACGACGTCCTGTCTGCCTCGCGCTCCATCCGCGTCCGGTCTCGCCGCTCCTGCTCGGTAATGTTGGCCGAAGAGGCTGCGAGCCGGTTGGCGAGCCGCTTTTGGTACGACTCGTATGGGTCCTGGAAACTGAGGGGGGGGGGGGGGGGCAGGAAACGTCCAAGTGGGCGTCGAACGGGCATGAGAAAGAAGGTACTCCAGGTATTGAGCCCAACCGCGACGAGACGCAGACGCACATCTCGACATTGACAATCTTGATTTCCTTAAGCGGCCGGTCAGTCGCCGGGTTGCTTGTCACTTTTTCGAGCGCATTAAGGACTTCCATACCGCCGACGAGGCCGCCAAAGACGGTGTGCTTGCCGTCAAGATGGGGCGTCGGCCGATATGTGAAGAAGAACTGCGAGCTGGCGCAACGTCACGAGCGAGTCAGTCAAGGTCCCGCCCTAGACAAACATTGACTGCGACCGCGCCCACCCGTTTGTGCCTGCGCCCGAGTTGGCCATGCTCATGACGCCCCGCTCAGTGTGCTTAAGCGCGCCTTTGAGATCGAACTCGTCACGGAAGGCATGACCCCAGAACGAGTGCCCGCCAGTCCCCTTGCCGGTCGGGTCACCACCCTGGATCATGAAGCCCGGAATGTTGCGATGGAAGACGACGCTGGCGAATGGGACCGGCCGACCGACGCAGCATCAGGGGTCAGGTTTATGTGACGCGCTCTCTCCTGACGACACAACGGGAACACACCCGTCGTACTTGCCTGCCTTGGCGAGCATGATCCAGTTGTAGCACGTCTTGGGCGCCTTGTCGCAGTGAAGCTCGACATTGAGCGCGCCAAGATTGGTGTTGATGCGGGCGTACGCTTTGCGCTTTATCCGATCCTTCTCCTTGGTCACGTTGGCGATCTCGTCAAACATATCTGCGGGCAGTTGTGAGATTTAAGTCACTCGTTGCAATCTTGGACAGGTGGGGAGGCGGGCGCACACTCCTCCTCGTCGAGGATAGCCAGGTCTGAGCCCGTCTCGATGTCGGCAGCCGTCGACGTCAGACTGGCCGCCGCTCGGCCGTTAGTGTAACCAGCAGCATTGTCTGCAAAACAAACAGGGCTGTCATCAGCTCCGGAAGCTCAAGGTCTAGCACAGCATGTGCTGCCCGTGACGTGAATATCTTACAAGGTACAGCCGTTTTCGGCTTTGCTGCAATGACGCCGACCTTCTTCTCCTTCGTGCTGGATCCCGAGGCTTCTGGCTGCTCGCCAGGAGCAACCACCGGTGGCGGAGGAGGTGTGTTCTTTGGCGGCAAAACGACTCTGGTTGGTCAGAGAGGAGGGCTTCGAGTCGTCGACTGGCTGGTCTGCGACGCACCTTGGCTGCAACTGCCTTCAGCACCTTGCCTGCGCTTCCGAAGGCAGCGACGTTGATGCCGCTGAGACGGTCCTGCTCCTTGGCGACGCCCGCCGACTTCTGCGTCTGAACGTAGTCAAACTGGCTGAGATCCCTCGCGCTCAGGTTGTGCGGGTCCTAGGGCGGCGCGCGGGTGTCAGTCGGGCGAGTAAGCACGGATCAAATGGAGAGTGGAGGCCCACCTGGATCGTCACGATGTCCTCTCTCTTGAAGACTGAGTCGTCGATGAGGTCGCGCCAGCTCTTGGTCTTGATGCAGAGCCGGTCGATCGAGTCATACGCGAAGACATTGCCGGACGAGGCGATGAAGACAATGTGGGTGTGGGGCGTGAAGGGCTTGAAGGTTACCGGGTCGGCGTACGTCCCGGATGGCGTCTTGAAGAAGTTGAGCTTGATGAGGTCCGCCGTCGCTAGCGGTCGGCCAGTGACAGGATCTGGGCAAAGGGGCACAGGGTTAGGGAGAACGGTCAGTGAGGTCGGCTGGCGCTCGTCGTCGGCCGCAGCATGAAGCTCGAGGGTTCCATACGTACTCAGTCCATACTTCTTGATGTAGGGGAGGATGTTAACGAGATCAAAGACGTGGGCCGTGTTGTCGGCCTCCCTCGCGGCGACAGGCACCGTGAACGGCACGAGGCTGAGAGCACAGCAGTCGAAGGGCACTGCGGGAGGGCGCGTGAGAGCGTCAGCCCCTGATGTCAACCCACAGTAGCTCGCAGCCGGAGCAAGGCAATCGAGGATGAGACGTACAATTCTGGAACTCGGTCTGCTTCTTCTTGCCTTGGAAACCGGAGTTGCCGGCCGTGTAGGATCCGCTGGCATGCTCGGCGTGCGTCAAGTAGAGGCGGTCGGAGCCGTGACCCATGGCGGGCGACGCGAGGGCAGGTGTCAAGCGAAGGACAAGGGAGGCCGGGCGCGCGATTCGGATCGCAGTTCAGAGCTTCTCGACCAGGTATGCGAAGCAGGTCGGGCTGCTGGATGGCGGGCGATGGGAAGGCAAGGGGGCGTGTCGAGACTGTGGAAAGGCGAGTTGTCGTATGGAGCAAGCCGGCGGCGGCGCTGACCGGGTCACCCCTGCGACCGTCACCTCCGTCCTCAAGCTTCTGGCCACTCGTACACAGCAAGTAAGTCGACGCGATTGCCTTTCCTGTCGGTAAGCCTCGCGATCAGTGTCCCTGAATCAGAGAGCAGTGCTGAGACCTACCTGCGGTCCACCCTCAGGACCTCGACCGTCAACACGTCAACGCGGCGCAGCTCGCAGGCTTCTCGTCCCGTCACTTGCCGCTCGCCAGGCTCGTTCGCTCTCGACGGCTCCTCAATCGCTATGGCCTCGCTTCGAGCGTACACGCCGCTAGGGGCTCTGTCATTACCATCATCGTCGTACCTGCACCCCGACGCCTGCAACCCTGCGATGGACGTCGTCGCACTCCTGTCGCGCGCGCCGTCGACCAGGACGGTTGAGGGCAAGGGGCACGCCGTCACTCTCTGGCGGTCCAACAGCGGCCTGCGCGTCTGGACCAAGAAAATTGATGGCTGGGTCGAAGGGCTCGGCTGGAGTCCAGACGGTACGCGCAATTGTCAGGGACGTGAACGGACTGTCCCGGCTGCTACTAACACGAGGCTCCCTTGCACCTCTCGACGCGACGCGGGCGGCCAGGCAATCGTCTTGCGCTCTACGTGCGTGATGTCGAAGACGTCGACAAAACGACGCTAAAGATCTATTCGATTCACGACGGCGAGCATCTTCAGTCGACCGAAGCCCCATGTCTTGGCGCGCAGTCGAGATCGGTCAAGGGCAAGGGTCGGGAGGATCTCGCTGAGGGCCGGGTAAAGATCGAATGGTCGTGGACGGCCGAGCCCGGCCCGGCACTCGTGAGTGTCGCTGATCCCAGGCGCCTCTCTCTTGCTGACCCTTCAGAAATCCTTTGCAGTTCGGCTCAGGCCTCTCGGTCATCACGTCGTCGCTGCCGTACCTCCAGCCGCATGAGATTCCGCCTCCGGCGCCGGCCGCGCACTCCTTCATTCCGTTCGCGCGCTTCGGCGCTGCTGCACTTCAGACTCGGTCGAGTGAGCCTGCTTACCTCAAGCCTCAGCTACCGCGTCTAGCGCATGCCGTCTTGCCTCCGCTGCCGCTCGAGGCGCCGCGGGCTTCGCTGCTCACCTTGACGCTCGCCCACCCGGACAAGCCGTCTAGGTCGCACCCTTTCCTCTCGGGAACGTTCCCGCTGCCTTCTCTGCCTGCTCCTTTGCCTCTCGGCGACCTCATTGCTCGACCGCCGTCGAAGGAGACGCACGCTTTCACCGAAACCGTCACCGCACTCGACGACCTCCTGCGGTATCTGGCCGTCGGCATCGACAACCTCCGCGAGGCCTGGGCTGGCAAGCATGAAGGCAGCGCGGCCACGCGCGACTGGGTCTCGGCGATAGGCGAGGCGCTTCGTCAGCACGGCGAAGACGACGACGTCAAGCGCGCGCTCAGCGGGCTGCTCATGACGGGCATGTCTGGGCATGGTCTGATGCACATTTTAGGGGGAAAGCTCACGCCGAGGGTTCGTCTGCGTGCGAGTTGTGCGTGTGTCCTCCTCGTGCCGACTAACATCCTTGCTCGGCGACAACTTAGACACTTGGACGATGGGAGTCGACCGTGCTTGGATCGCTCACGACGATACGACAGACAACGTCGTCCGACCTCATACCGGCGGCGGAGCGGGTGCTCCTTCTGCTCAGGGATTTGCACGGCTGGGCTCTCTGGTGCGTGTCAATTCCAGTTAATCTTGTATCTGATCCTGACTCTACAGCCACTCTTGATGCAGGCCGGAACGGCTGGCGTCGCACTTACACCTGAGCGAAGGAGAGCTCGAGCAGGCCATCAGCATCACGACGCTCCTTGTCCACGAGCTTATTACGCTTGAGCAGCAGGCGAGGAATGAGCACCACCGCTTCTCGCAGTTCATTCTGTGGCTCGCGTACGGTGCGTCTCTGCCCCGTCATGGCTGCTCACGGTCGAAGGACTAACGACTCGCTCCTCTGCAGAGGTGGCGACCGCCGCAGCGAATGCCTCCCAGGACTCGGATGACGATCCCCTGCTGGACGGCAAGCACAACGTTCTGCTCGTGGCCGATTTCATCCACGCGGGCTTGCTTCAGTCTGACCTCGACCGCTTCTTCGCCAGCGAGTCATCTCCTTCGACTCAGCTGCCCCTTCCAACCGCACAGAGCTTGCGGCATTCACTAGGCTCGACGAAGCTCGACTCGCTGCTCGCTCGTCTCGCTGAGACTGTCGCTCGTCCAGCGTCGGCAGCAAACACGGCCAGGCATCCCCCGGACCATGACGCATCGTTCGCGACGTCGGTCCAGTCGCAGCTCAAGTCGCCTGTTCTCAATCGATCGCATCTTCGGTTCCCTTCGCCTGCAAAGCCTGCGCCTCCGCAAATGGCCGCCAAGCGGTCGAGGCCGCCTAGGGACGAGTTCGATGCGATGGACGAGAGCAGCGTTGACATGTCGATGTCGATGGACCAGACAACGTCCGACGGCGATCATGGCGCCGCTCCTCCATCGCCCTCCGAGACCAACACCTCAATCGCCATCGACCCGGCGCCCGGCGCGAAGGACGAAGTGGCCTTGCCGTCTGTGACTCGGCGTCCTCTGGCGCCTAGCCTGCCGGCTCTTGCCGAGGGCCTCGTCGGCATCATCCGAAGAATCGTGATGAGCGCCTTGCTGCCGAGCGAGACTAGCGAGGGAACGATCGACCTCGACCTGCGCAAGGTCAGCGACCTCTCGCGCACGCGGCGCGCCGCAGGAGAGCCAACTCAGCTTGCGATCGTTGTTAAAGACAACGGCGCTTCGGCCCCGGCTCGTGCGTATTTTGAGACCTCATCGCTCCTGGAAGAGGTCTGAGACCGACTGCCAAAACTTCCTTCCTGTCCCCTACAGTCTGGCTCATTCGACGACCGGCACCGGACCGGCTTGAATATGCAGCGTTCGCTCTGCACATCAAACTTTCGGATACCACCGAGTCTGAACAGGTCGAGATGGTTGACCTGGGTTACTTCACCGCGGATGAACTCGTCGTCCTGCTCAGCGTCGGTCCCTACGAAGGTGCGATGCTCCCCTTGCGTGCGCCTCTGGTCTTCGTGTGCGGCCATCTGATCTGAACCCATACCTCCTCATCAGACGCTCGCATCATGCTGGCTAGCGTCGACCTATCGGCCGTCGGATGGAGGAATGGCCCCTCACCTCTTGTGCCAAATGCGGTCGAAGCGCTTCTTCAAGGTAGCCGACCTAACTCGGTGAGTCTGCTATTTCCTGCAACCGGTGTTCTGCGATCATTCGACGCTGACACCTGGGATCGTACTTTACGTTCGCCTTGTTGCAGCTCCCGGCACTACCTCTCCAGCGCATCCGCCACATCACCGCGCTCGACCGTCTGCCACGGCCCGATCCGTCCTCTGCCACGATGCTGGCTGCTGATCCGCACCTGCCGCTTCCGCTCGCCAGCCTGGCACTCAACGGCCACCCGAACCGCATGACGGGTAGCGTCCTCTCATGGTCGGGGAGAGAGCTCGTCGTCTTTGACTTGGCGGAGGACGAGGGCGACGACGACGAGGACGATGAGAGCGGCGAGATGGAGGAATGACCTCTTCGCGCCGCAGTCGACTGAGTCTGTAAGCGTGGACCCCAACGAGGACGGAATCGATCTCGACAGTAAGAAGAGTAAGTGCACCCGCTCGCCGGTGATTCGCTGCCGGGTCCCGTCGGGTTTCGACGGGGCTGAGGGTTCGGCACCGACAAGCCGAACGCGCGCTCGTCCGCCCTCAAGACTCCTTCGTACAGGGCCGACCCACCTCAGCTCTGTGAGATGACTGGACGTCCAGTGACCTTGGGCGTCAATTTGCATTGCGAGATCGAGAGGCGAGGAGGGGCTACGACGTCGAGGCATCGATCAGCCGAGGGAGCGATCGAGCATCGGAGGGAGGGAAGCTCGCCAGGCGGCGCATGATAACGATCATAGACGACGGCTGATTCTTATGAACCGCCGTCGCCTTGCCGCTCGGCTGAGCGCAGGCAAACGCTCTTGTGCCGTTCTAAACGTCCATTGTGTGAACAGCAAATCTATATGACACAGGGAGACAAGCTAGGCCGTCAGGACAGCCGGGACGGGCTAGACCTCTTTTTCTGGCCTGCGATTGGTTGCGAAGGGCAGCGCCAGCATCCGCACGCCCGCCCGCCGCACGAAGCTCGCTCGCCCTTGCCGCCTCCCACCACCACCCTACCCACCCTCTCTCCCTCCTTCCTCTCCATCTGAACTCTCCTCGAAAAGGATGTTCGCCCTCCGCACCAACGCCGCTCGCGCCCTCCGTGCGCCCGGCTTCGCCTCGCGCGCGCTCTCGACCTCGGTTGTCCTCCCCCAGGCTCAGGCGACGAGCTCAAACGCCTCGGAGGCGCCAGCCACCAAGGAGAAGGTCATCAAGAAGTTCTCGATCTACCGCTGGGTACGTTACTCCTCTTGCTCCTGAGCGAACTCTCTCGAGCGACAGCGTCCGATCCGCGCCGAAACCAGTGGGCGAGCCGTGGCGATACTGAGAGGAAGCAGCGCTGCTCTGCTCGTCTCTGGCCGCCGGACGACGAGCCAATGCGAGCGACTGTCAAACGCGCCTGCCCGATCATCGACGACTGACCCGACCATGTCACCGTCTGGCTCCCCGCCTCCCTGCAGAACCCGGACCAGCCTTCCGAGAAGCCCAAGATGCAGACATACGATCTCGATCTGTCCGAGACGGGCCCGATGAGTGCGTGGCCTCACCTCTGAACTCTGCTGCCTCGCCGGCTCGGCTTTTCTTCGCGCCTGCCTGACCGACTTGAACGCTGACGCCCTCGTCGTACCATCCCCACCCTGTCTAACGACTGCTCTGTTACTTAATGTCCGCCCGCCACTCTAGTGCTCGACGCCCTGATCAAGATTAAGAACGAGGTTGACCCGACGCTGACGTTCCGCCGGTCATGCCGCGAGGGCATCTGCGGCTCGTGCGCCATGAACATTGACGGCGTCAACACGCTCGCCTGCCTGTGCCGGATTGACCGCAACACGGCCAAGCCGTCCAAGGTCTACCCGCTCCCGCACAGTGCGTGACCTCCCTGCCTTATGGCGGCGCAAGAGACTGCCCGATCGCGCCCGATCGAGCTTCGATCTGACGCTCTCTTCTCGCCCGCTCGTTGTACCTGCAGTGTACGTCGTCAAGGACCTCGTCCCGGACTTGACCAACTTCTACAAGCAGTACAAGTCGATCGAGCCCTTCCTCAAGAACGACAACCCGCCGGCCGAGGGCGAGTACCTCCAGTCGCCCGCCGACCGCGCCAAGCTCGACGGCATGTAGTGCGTCCCTCTCCTCTTCCTCTGCTCAACCGCCTTGTCCACCTTGAGGCTGACCCTGGCGAATTCACCTCTCACAGCGAGTGCATTCTCTGCGCGTGCTGCTCGACTTCGTGCCCGTCGTACTGGTGGAACCAGGACGAGTACCTCGGCCCCGCCGTCCTGATGCAGGCCTACCGCTGGATGGCCGACTCGCGCGTTCGTCTATCCTCCTAGCCTCTTCCCCCTTTCCGCCGACAGGGAGCCGTTTGGCCTGACTCTCAGCTCCTCTTGGCCGTCACAGGACTCGTACACCCAGGCCCGGTCCGACAAGATGCAGAACAACCTCTCGCTCTACCGCTGCCACACCATCTTCAACGTGCGCCCACCTTCCTCCTTCCGATCTCCTTGCGGATCTCCCCCCCCCCCCCCGGGGGCCCCGAGCTGACTTGGTCTTGACCGCTACCCAGTGCTCGCGAACGTGCCCTAAGGGTCTCAACCCCGGCAAGGCGATCCAGCAGATGAAGTTTGACATGGCCGCCAAGCTCTAAGGAGACCCTTTCGACGTGCCCGCCCCTCGATGCCCTTGCCCCTTCGCCCCCCCCCCCTTTCCCCCTCGCACCTCGCTCTGGGAGCCTGATTCCGTCCGTCCAACGACGTCAAATTTGCTCTCTGTATGCTCTGTCGCCTCGCATGTTCTGAGGGGTGGAGCTCTGGGTTTGCCGCGCTAAAAGGCTGCTCGAACTCCCTTCCCCCTCCCTCTCTCTTACCCCCTTCCTGATTCTATCTCTCCACCATCCCGCCCTCTTTTCCAATGCATGACTCGACTCGCCTTCTGGACACCTCGAGGAGGTTGGGCGCCGCGTGCTTTGGGCTGGCGGGCCGGCCGACAGGGCCTCCCGAACGAAATGTCTTCCGACTCCCTCCCTTACTTGAACGCCGGCTTCCCTCCCGGGGCGCAGGATCAGGTGACAGGTCGGGCGGTGAAAACTCGTTAGAGACTCTACCTCACTCGAGCGTATCCGCTCTCGGCCCCCCCCCCCCCCTTCCCACCCCCCCGGGCCCCGCCCTTTTGGTCTTTTCCGAATGTTTTCCTTGCCAACGCGTGAAGAGACCTCCGTCCGCTATCCTCCCTCCCTTCTCCCGGCACTTGAGGACTTCCTCGTTGTCCTCTGAGCTTTGGAGGGAATGCGCCCTCTCCTCCCCCACCCCCCCGTCCCCCTTCAGTGCAAAACGACCTCCCTCCCGCCCTCGTCGTTGCCCCCGTCCCTTTCTCTCCCGGCGTGATCCTCTCTTCCAGTCTAGTTCAAGGAGGTCCGCACGCGGAGACATCTGACCCAATGTCCTTTCCGGGAGGCAGAGAGAGGGATGCAAAGGGGAGGGGGGGGGGGGGGGGGCTGGGGGGGGGGGGGGGGGGGGGGGGGGGGGAGAGGGGGGGGGGGGTGGGGGGGGGGGGGGGGGGTACGTGGAGGACGGCCAGGGGGGAAGGAGAGGGGAGAGAAAAGGGGGTCGTAAGGGTGGTGGAG